>CAUYRT010061689.1:0-13097 GCA_963574885.1 Lepilemur ruficaudatus | reverse complement strand
GCGTTGATACCTGCTTCTTTTGATTTTTTGAGTTTGCTTTCATGGAGGAGGATTTTTCCTGAAGATTTATCTATAGTGTTGATTGGGTAGGGAACTTTGGCTTTGATTCTGGGTACCTCCAATAGTGTAGTCTATATGATTTCTTTAGCTGTAAACAGCATCAGTGGTATCTGTCATTTCCTCAGTGGCATAGGGTACAGTTATTAGTGAAGGCTATGGTACAGTTTTTCTGGGCACTGAGATGCCAGGTGGGCCAGTCTTTGTGCACTAGTGGTGGCAGTGGTGGGCTGAGCATGCCTGTCCTTGGGCCCCAGGTACACTGGCACTGGTATTAGCGGATGCAGGCAGGTTGATTCTTGGATCTCCAGGTGGCTTGCGCAGGTGGCTTGCTTACGGGCCAGGTGGCTTGCCAGGAATGGTTGTAGTGGGCCAGGCTGGTGGGTTGGTTTTTGGGCCATTGGGCATGGTATGTGACATGGGTGATGGCAGTAGCAATGGTGGGACAACTCTCTGAGACCCAAGTGGTCCATGCTGGTATTGGCAGTGGCTACAGGAGGCTGGGTGGACCAGTCCCCAGGACCACAGATGGTTTGTGCGAGTAGGTGCCAGCTGTGGTGGTAGTGGCAGGTTGTATGGCCTGACCTGAGACCCCAGGAGGAGTACTCAGGTGCCAGTGGTGGTGGATTGGACTGGGCAATTCCCAGGCCCGTGTACGGCATGTTTGCGTATGGCCTAGGGGTGGGACTGGGCAGGGCAGACCTTTCTCTGGCCTCTTGGTGGTACATATAGACACTGACTCTGGTAGGCAGCAGTGGGGTGATTCCCCAGGCCACTGTCGAATGCTCAGGGAGAGTGGCAGCAGCTGCATTGTGGCCCTCATACTGGACAGTGGGAACAGTGGTATGCAGGTGGCTGGGGTGTGCATGCTTGGTTTGCACTTCAGCTCCACAGCAGCCTGCAGCAGTTGAATTTGTCCCCAGGGAGTGTGAAAATGCATGGCTCCCCCTCTGCTGGGGGCGGGGGTCACTGGCTCCTGCCTCAGCCCTCAAAGCTGGGGTAGGAATGTCAGGGGGGCTCCAGGGACGTGTCAGGGGCTGTGGGGGGCTGGTCTGGTGGGGGCTGGGCTCTCAATATGGCATCTTGCTTAGCCCTTGGGGGTGTGTGGGACACAGGGTGAGCTCCCTCGCTGGAGCAGTGCTGTTGCATGGTCTCCAGGAAGCCCCCTATGCTAGTGTTAGGGCCCGTGGGGGTTAAGAGGGAACTCTCTCACAGCCAGGATTGCAGGAGTGTGTGGTGGGAATGTGGATCGCTCAGGGTCTCTCACTTACCGTTTCCTGCATGGGGAAGGCTCTGCAGGCTCCTAGCTGATCCTGGCCAGCAGGCTGCCTCCTTTCCTGCTCCTTCCTTGCCTCAGGTGTTTTCCTGTCACTTCTCTGTTGGATTCCAGTGTTTTTTCTCAGATATCTATTCAAAGTGTGATTATCTGCTCACTAATTTGGTTCTTCTTTGTGGAGGAGGTGAGTACCGGATGCCTCTAGTCAGCTGTCTTGAAGCCCCTCAGATTATTCTTTAGTGCCTGTAGAAACTCACGCATGCATTTCTAGACCTTTCTCTCTATCCACATGGACAGCATAAAGGACAAAAGTGAGGTGAAGGCTATTTAAAGATTTATGATGGGAAAAACACATTTAGAATGGATGGGTGATTGTTGTTAGGGTCTGCGTGTATTTAGGATTCTCCAGCTACTCAGAAGAGATGATATTCTATTTTGTTGTTTTTGTTTTGCTCCCCCACCCCCCAGTGAAGAGGACTAGAAACACATTTTGGTGGAGACAGAAATAGGTCAGAAGAAATAGATCAGAAGTAAGAGGGAGAGCAGTGAGATGGGAAGGAAGAGAGTGGGCTGGGTGCTGTTAGACTTGTTGTGCTGTTAGACCTGTTGTGCTGTTCACTTATTTTCTCACTGTGGGAATTGTGGTTTGGAAAAAGTCCATCGGACTGGCAGGCAGAGGTCCTGGGTTCTAGTTCTGGGTCTACCACAAATTCATTGTTTAGATTCTTTAGAAAACAATGAGGTTGGTTCCCAAACATGGGTTTGACATGGAGGAAATTCAATCTGAAGCAAAATTAGGAGAAAAAAATGACTGTGGTTGGCTTTTTGTGAAGCTAAATGTACTCAATTTAATGGGCTTTGCTTTATTCTAATATTGAGTATATCCTGTTAAGTGTTAAATTCCTTTGTTTCATTAAAGGATGATGAAAGTAGATGGGGGTTGTTTTTTAATGACTTGGCAAAATAAAAAGTTGGCAACATCGTTTTAATCCTTTAAATTTGTTTGAAATTTTAATGGTACACAAAATCCATAACTCTCAGACCAGATAACCTTTAAAGTTCCTTCCAATTCTAACAGTTGGAGAGTCTAACCTTTTCTTGCCACTTAGGACTGTGAGGTGAGAAATTGAAGTGTCAGTTTATGTTCGCATCCTGGAAAAAGCTGTAGTTTTTGTCTGGAAAAGTCACAGTGCCAGTATGTAAGTATTTTATAGGTGCCCCATTTTCTTCAACTGCAACAAAACCTGAAGCATTACTTTAAATCTTAATTTGACTAAAGATAAGAATGAAAACAGTGGAAAAACATTCACTGTCATACATTGCTGATGGGAGTGTAAATTGGCCTGGTGTAGGGTCAGCAAACTTTTTCTGTGAAGGGCCAAATAGTAAATATTTTTAGGTTTATAGGTCACATAAACTCTTTGTCACATATTATTTCTCTATCCCCTTTCTTTCTTCTTCTTCTTTTCTTTTAAAAAAAAAACTCTTTAAAAATGTAAAAACATCCTTAACTCATGGGCTGAATTTGGCCTGTGGGTCATAATTTGTCAACCCTGGTCTAGTGTCTCTGGAAGAGTGGTCGTATCTGTCCAAGTTACAAATGCACAGTTAACCACGAGTTGAACAATTCTGCTTGCAGGAATTTAGCCTACAGATATACTTGCACCCGTGCAAAATGGCCTGTGTACAAAGTACTCATGATAACGTTTGAAATAGCAAAATACTGAAAGCAACTTAAATACTCATCACTGGGAACTGGTTAAATAATAGAATATACATACAGCAGAATATGATATATATAGTCTTTTAAAAGTCTGAGGCAAGCTACTGGGGAGGCTGAGGCAGAAGGATCACTTGAGCCCAGGAGTTTGAGGTTGCTGTGAGGTAGGCTGATGCCACGGCACTCACTCTAGCCCGGGCAGCAGAGTGAGACTCTGCCTCAAAAAAAAAAAAAAAAGTCTGAGGCAGCTCTATGTGGAACAATACCTGAGATATAACATTAAGAGGGGGAACAAAACCAAGAGCAAAACAATGTTTTTATTATAATGCCATTTATTAGTTTAAAAAGAATTTGTGTGTGTGTGTGTGTGTTTGTGGACCTGCATGCACTTGCGCTTACTGTATGTATGGACTGTCTGGTAATTTGGTTGTCACTGAGGAGGATAAGTGAGTGGCTTAGGGATAGGGATGATAGAGAAACCTACTTTTTAACCTTATATTATTTTGTAGCTTAAGAATTTAGTGCCATGTACATGTATCTCCTATTCAAAAAATAAATTTGATTCTTAAAAAAAGCACTGCAATTCAGGGGGAAACAATGATAATTCCCAGAAAATTCAACGAAGTGATTGCTCGAAATAGATCTGAATCATTCTTCAATCGCAGGTGAACCTGCACTGCCCTGAAAAACGTACACATTTGATTCCCTCACATGAAGGTACTTTGAAAGAATAATAATCCTATGTTAGCTTTTGATCGCTTGAGGTGGTAGATACCCATCCGGAGAGGTTGGATCGAAGGTTATGCTGTTGGCAGTGTTCCTTGTGATTTTTAGCATTGAGAGCGACAGTCATACTAGAAGTTGACCTGAAGGATGAATATACCTGAAGAGAGTTTAGTTTGGTAACAAAATAAAATCCATAGATGTGGAATGTTGGCACTAGACGGCTTGCTGGGACTCATCTCACCCCCTGGCTTTGTCAGTGTCCTAAGAGATACAGGGCTTGCCAAGGTCAGACTGCTAGTGACCGCCAAGCCCTTAACTCAGATTTGCCTGACATTACCACATACTGCTGATGTGGAGAAGCCTGTGCCTCTAATATGTATTTTCCTGTCCAAACCTTTATTTTTCTATATTCTTGACTTACTCAAAGGCAGAGACATGGAACATGGTTCTCCAGTAGTCACTGTTTGCTGAGTCCTACCTGGCCACGAAGACTCTGTTCTCTCCCCCATGCCCGTCCTACATGAGAGGTCCTTGAACAGCTCACGCAGCAGCTCTTATTCCTTACCCTGACCAGAATGCCCAGCTACCTCCTTGGGTCCCTGAGACCGTCAGTATTGGGGTAAAAAACAGCACTGTCTCTTCTGGAGGGAAGTGGTAACTTGTGGCCAAACACTGAGGTAGGGAGAAGGTGTGAGAGGAAAGGATGTGGGGTCACTGATGTGTAGACATAGTGAGCCGAAGACAGACAGATGTGGTGTGGTGGATTGCAAGGGTGGCCAGTTCTTCACCTCTCTAAATAGGCACCCCCGAGTCTGGCCTGGCCTCGTTACTTTGGCTTTGGCCAATAGGATGCAGTAGGAGTGGCGGGTGGCATGCCAGTTCCAAGCCCAGGCCTTAAGAGACATTGCATGTTTCTGCTAGCTCTCTTGCATGTCCCCCATTGCCATGAGGATATTCTCAGAGCAGAGCTGAATTACCTAATTTTCCTGGCCAAGGACTCCCTAAATCAGCAAACAACTGGCTGATCTCAGGGTGGTGAATACTCCAGGGTAAGTAATCCCAGCTAAGATCAACAGAGCCACCTAACTGACCACCCCAGACACTTGAGCTGTAAGCACTTGCTATTATATGCTAATGAGACTTTCTCATTCTTTTTTCTGCAACACTGTCATGAAAATAGATAACTGATACATATGGGCATACCAGTGGTTGGCTTTGTGTTCAGAAATGGAGGAACTGGAGTTTTCTTTCTCCTCCTATGTAATACTGTCTGAAAACATGGGAAAGTGTTTCTGGTGCAATAGAAAAAAAGAAAACAAACAAAAACCAAAACCAACCACCCAGCTAGAGCCAAGTCCCAGCATCAGAAAAGTATTTCATAGTTGGCAAAGTGCTGCAAAGGAAAAGCAAACCTTTAGGCAAGGACTGTATCTGGCAAAGCTGTTAGAAATGTCAGTAGTAATACCAGCATTTCAAAGGAGAGACCTCCCTTCCTGTATAAACCATTTAACTTAATCTGCTGGGATTCCCCCTTTTACCATGGGTTGCTATTACAGTTTTGCTAACGAGTTTATTTAAATTTCCAAATATGAGATACTTCCCCTGTTGTATAATTGCTATCACACTCAAGTAGAAGAATTATCCTAGTCATATGATTAAAATAATAAAGCACATGAAAAAGTTCAAAAAGAAAAGCAAATAAAAGAATCATTCATAGGCTGGGTGAGGTGACTCGTGCCTGTAATCCTAGCACTTTGGGAGCCTGAGATGGGAGGATTGCTTGAGGTCAGGAGTTTGAGACCAGCCTAAGCAAGAGTGAGACCCCATCTCTACTAGAAGTAAAAAAATTAGCCAGGCGAGATAGTTAGTGCCTGGGATCACCTGAACCTAGAGTTTGAGGTTGCAGTGAGCTATGATGGCACCACTGCACTCCAGCTTGGATGACAGCGCGAGACCCTGTCTCAAAAAAAAAAAAAAAAAAGGTCAGGATGTTGATGTAACATTTTATCCTGGGACTACAAATGTTTTTTAGGCAGTCTGAATAGACCCTTTGATCAGTTCCAGTAAGATATGATGATCCCAATAGATTCCTAAAAGGCATTTGATAATTCAATACCTATTCTTAATTAAAAAAATAAAATTCTTATAAAAAGTGGGTATTTCTTTAACATGATTTAAGTATATCATAAACCAAAAAACAAATTTTGTGTGTAGGTGTACCTACATGTGTACATATCTCTTACCACCAATCCCCAACCTATTTGGCACCAGGGACCAGTTTCATGGAAGATAATTTTTCCACATACCCGGGGGTGATGGGGATGGTTTCGGTTTGATTCAAGATCAGTACATTTATTGTGCAGTCAAACCTCTCTGCTAATGATAATCTGTATTTGCAGCCACTCCCCAGCACTTGTATAACTGCCTCAGCTCCACCTCAGATGATCAGGCATTAGATTCTCATAAGGAGCGTGCAGCCTAGATCCATCGCGTGCACAGTTTACAGTAGGGTTTGCGCTCCTGTGAGAATCTAATACTGCTGCTGATCTGACAGGAGGCGGAGCTTATGCCGTGATACAAGCGATGGGGAGCCGCTGTAAACACAGATGCAGCTGCTCGACGCTCACCTCCTGCCATGTGGCCCGATTCCTGACAGGCCACAGCCTGGATCTAGTCCGTGGCCTGGGGATTGGGGACTGCAGTCTTAAACCAGCATCTAACATCATACTTAGTAGTGAAACACTAGAGATTCCCTTTAAAATTAAAAAATACCCCAACATGAAAGACCTCAATAAAAAGGCAGAACTTAAAAAAAAAAGAAAAGAAAAGAAAAAAATGCCCCAAGATAATATTTATTGTTGTTCTGGAATTTCTTGCCAGTGCAGTAAAGCGTGAAACATATAAAGTATAGCTGATAGTAGTAAGTGAAAAGGTTTTTTAAAAATAAATAACATAATTACCAATAGAAACAAGCAAATATATGTTAATACTTCTAGAATTGCTGAGAAGTCAGTAAAGTTGTGGGTTTATACATGAAGAGTAATAGCTTTATTGTACACTACCGGTGATCTGTTAGATATGGTGGGGAAAGTGCTCGCATTCACAAGAACAGCAAAAAAAAAGAGCAGCAAAAAGCATAAAACCCGTAGAAGAACTCTCACAACACATTGCTAGATGATGCAAACAAAGGAATTTACTTGGAGATATTTAAAAAAATTTCGGACAAATGAGAATTGCATCAGCTTTCTGGATGTTAGAATATCGAATATTTTACACTTGTCATTTTTCTACAGATTGTTTTAGAAATTTTATATAAGCCCATATAGGGCTGCAGAAAAGGTTCACTGCTGCAGTCTTTCTGGGAGCTCCGTTTGGTCGTATGTGAGGAAAGTCTTGAAAGAGTCTCTGTCCTTTTGGTTGCAAGGAATAGAAAACCTGGCTAAAGATGATCTAAACAATAAGAGGTTTAGGTTTATCATCTCATTGTCCAGAGGTGGAGTGTTTCTAGGGAATTAACAGTTCAACAACATCACAAAGGCCATCCTTTTGTCATTTTCCTGCTCTGCCAGTGTTTTGGCTTGTCCCCTCAAGCTCAGCTCCCAATAGTCACAAGATGGCTGCATCAGTTCCAGGCATCACATCTTCATACATGTATATTTAGAGTTGAGAAAAGGGACCATTTATTCCTGCATGGGTATTTATAAGGTAGACTTTCCCCAAAAGCTCCCTGAAAGACTTCTCATGTCTCACTGGCCAGAATTGTGTGAAATAACTTAATAAAAACAGGTGTTAGGCTAGATTAGCCTGCAGCTTAGACTTATCAAAATTCTCCTCTCTCCTTTGCTGGGGAGAGGCTCCCCACCCTGAGCACATGGTAGAGCATAAGGGTGAACAGCAGAACAAAATGTGTGTGTGTGTGCATGCGTGTGTGTGTGTGTGCACACATGTGTTTGGGGTGACTGGCTTTGAGTAGGTGACCAGCAGTCCATACTCTTTCAATCAAGAGTTTCAGTTCTAGAAGTTTATTTTAAACAAATAATCACATAATTGGACATATCTTTCTGTGCCCAAATGAACAGTATTACTTATAATAATTAAATAACTTCATTAGTAGTTATAGAAACTACAGAAAATATATGGCACAGGTTTAAATTATTGTACATCTATGGTGGAGTATTGTGAAGCCATTAAAATTGTGTTTTCAGAGACTAACGGCAAAAGAAAAACTCTCTGTGGGATGTTCTAGTAGAGAAAAAAATAAGATATATAATTAAAACTAAATGGATCCCATTTTCCTTCATTCACATTCACACACTGAAGATTGGGAAGAAATACAGCAGAATATTTGTTTTATTCTAGTGATAAATTATGAGTGATTTTTCTCCTTTTCTGTATTTTCTGACCTTTCTCCAGTTAGTAGATACTATTTTAAGATCAGAAAAATTAACAGCATTAAGATTGCACATATCAGTTAGTTGGATTGTGGTGTGTAACAAGCTGTCCTAAAATTTGGTGACTTAACTTTTATTTAGCCCATGATTCTGCAAGCGAGGAATGTGAGCTGGGCTCATGTGGGAAGCTCTCTTCTTTTCTGAGATTACTCATGTAACTGAGTCAGCACGGGGGCCTGGCTGGTGACATCAGCTGGGATGGCTCATCTTCATGCCACGTGTTTTCACATCCTACGGCAGGCTAGCCTGGGTTGTCCTCGTGGCTGTGGATCACGGTTCTGAGAGAGTGAGCAAAAGTGGACAAAGCCTCTTGGACCTGCGTTCAGAACTGACACATTGTCAATTCTGCCACATTTTATTGGCCGAAGCAAATTACATGGCCAACCCAGCTTCAAGGTTTGGTAAACAAACTCTCCTGCTTGACGAAAGAAACTGCATAATCATGTAGAATAAAGGATGTGGATATAGAGGTATATGGGCTAGGGTGCAGGATTTGGGGCCACTTTTGCAAACAGTCTGTTAGTTCATCTGAAGGAAAAAAAAAGAAAAAACAAAAAGCCTTAGCCAAAGATTACAGAAATAAACTGTGAAGCAAAAGGCATATGTTTAGGTGTGAGAACTTTTCGAACTCCTGACCTCGAGCGATCTGCCTACCTCGGCCTCCCAGAGTGCTAGGATTACAGGCGTGAGCCACCGCGCCTGGCCAGAGAACTTTTAAATAAATGTTTTCCTTTAAGATTATTTGGAAGATTTTATCTTCTTATTTATGACGAGTTGACAGCTTAGTGATAGCTTGTATCTTGAGGTAGCACTAAGCATTTAATCAAGCTGTTTTAGAAAGAGAGGGAAAAGTAAATCCTCTCTGTAAAATGAATTAATATTGATGCGCTCTCAAATTTGTTCTTTGGGTGTGCTGGTAACTCATCCTGTGGAGGTCCTAGCAAAGTGCTGAGCCGTGGGACCACAGCCAGAGGCAACAGGCTGGAACGTTGCCATGCCCAGAGGCTTATCACTGTTTTCATTCAGTTTCCCCTACGAGTGGGACTTAGAAAAGATCCGTGGTGTACAGACTGAAGTGAATAATTAAGATGGTATTATTAATAATGCATGCCATTCCTTCTTGATGCGTAATCATCAAGGCTATGGCATTCATTAGGAAATAGTTGGTGACTGAGAGATGCTCTGGTGCTGCTCAAACTGGGGGTGACTGGGCATCCTTAGGGGTTTTATTGATACCTGAAGCTTTAGGATAAACATGATGCATCTTCATGGAGCATCACTTTCTTTTATTTCATTTTAAAACATTTTTGTTTTGAAGTAATTTTAGATTTACAGAAGAGTTGCAAATGTGGTTTAGAGAGTTCTTGCATATTTTTCACTTGGTTTCCTTTGCCATCAGTATCTTAAATAACATGGTCCATTCATCAAAACTAAGACGTGTACATTTGTACAATACTGTTAACATTAGTTAGTAACTACAGATTTTATTTAGATTTTTCCAATTTTTTCCCCTAATGTTCTTTATTGTTCCAGGATCCAATTGACATTGCATTTAATTGTTGTATTTCCTTGGTCTCCTCCAATGTATGACAGTTTTATCTTCCCTTGTTTGACATGACTGCTATAGTTTGGACATTTGATCCCTATAAATCTCATGTTGAAATTTGAGCCCCAGTGTTGGAGGAGGGCCCTAATGGGAGGTGTTTGCATCATGGGGGTGGATCCCTCATGAATGGCTTGGTGGTATCCTCGCAGTAGTAAGGTTTTACTGTATTAGTTCCCACGAGAGCTGGTTGTTAAAAAGAGCCTGGCGCCTCCCCTTCCCCTTGCTTCCTCTCTTGCCATGTGATCTCTGCACAGCTGGCTCCACTTTGCCTTCTGCCAAGGAGGAAAGCTGCCTGAAGCCCTCAACAGAAGCAGGCACTGGCACCAGGCTTCTTGCTCAGCCTGCAGAACCATGAGCCAAATAAACCTCTTTTTTTTTGTAAATTACCCAGCCTCAGGTATTCTTTTATAGCAATGCAAAATGGACTGAGACATGTGACTGTGATAGTTTTGAAGAGTAGAATAGCCCTCATTTTGTGTTTGTCTAGTATTGTCTCATGTTTAGACTGAAGTTATGGATTTGGGGGATGAATCCAATAGAGGTGATACACCCTTCTCATTACATCCTGTCAAGGAGTAACTGATATCAGCATGGCTTATCACTGGTGATGTTAACCTTGATAACTTGGTTATAAGGTAGTGTCTGCCAGGTTTCACCACTATAAAGTTACTATTTTTCCCTTTCCATATTTTATTGAATAGAAAGGAATCACTAAGTCCATCCCACATTCAAGGGGTGGGAGGATAAGCTCCACCTTCCAGAGGGAGGAGTATCAAAGAGTTTGTGGGCATATCTTAAAAACCATGACAGTAATCAATAATATTCTCATTAATATTTATTAATATTTTAGGGGGGAGATATTTTAAGGCTGTGTAAATTTGTTTCTCCATAAATTTTCACCTACTAATTTTAGCATTGTCATTGGATCTTGGTGAAGAGTTATTACTGTGGTGTTCTAGTGTTCTAATGGTGACTTTATTTTTTTTTCCTTTGGTAAACTATAAACTTCTGTATTAATGTCCATGGTCTTGCTCTCACCCAGAGTACAACAGCTCTTCATCCCAGGGAATATTGAAGGCCGTGACGTTTCTTCAGGGCAAACATTTCTGCTCCAGTGAAATAATGATGATTGTATATTTCCCTCATTCCTTTTACATTTATTAATTGGAATTCTTTTATAAGGAAGATCTGTTCTGCTACATTTATTTATTCAGTCATGTATTTATATCAGCATGGGCTCATGGATATTTGTTTTATTCTTTGTGTTATAATCTAATACTATTGTTATTTATTTTTTTTGTACCAATTGTTCCAGCTTTGTCTACTGGGAATTCTTCAGTTTGGCTCATACGTCCATTTAACATACCACCGTCTTTCCTGTTTTTTCTTCTTCTTCCCCTCATTTCTTTTTAAAGCAGTTCCTTACTTTCTAGCATTCTGAGATGCTAAGGTTCATCTCGCATTTCCCTTACTCCAGCTCCCTAGTCGGCCGTTTCTTCAGGGAGCCCTAGTTTGTATTACTGGAGGTTGGTATTTAGAAACTAAGTTCTGGACACTGGGTGTACTCGTTGCCACTGGGACATCACAGCTTCAAGGCTGTCTGGGTGGACAAAGCTAGGAAATATATATGACATACACATACACACATACATAGTGTATATATATTTTATGTATGTTCACAAACATGTATATTTCTGTATCCATGTGTGTATAAAACAATACCATGAGTCATACTTGGACATAACTTTTACTTGATAACTTTTTGGGAAAAATTACTTTAAACATGTTTTAATGAGATCAAACGTGCATAGTTGATGTATTAGGATTGCCTTTGGGCTATAAGCTAAAGAACAGTTGACCAACAGTAGCGTAAATAAGCAGGGGTACGCTCTTGTCATGTAGTTGTCCTTGGATAGGTGGAGGCTGACATTGACTCAGTAGAGCAGACAGTGTTAGGGCTCGGGGCTGAGATCTCCTTGACCCTTCTGGCCCTTTCCCTGTGGGTGCAGGATGGCTGCTGAGGCAGTGCTTAAGGCAGTGGAAAGGACAAAAAGCTTCCATTGCATAAACCTGTGTCTTTCTATTGGGAAGCCTTTCCCAGTGGACTTTCCTGTACTCCTGTTTAGTCAAACCTGAGTCATACTGGCCTTTGACTAGTCACTGACAAAAGAGAAGGAGAAAACAAAAGAGATGGATGAATCCAATCATGATTCACTTTCTGAGGCTGAGAGAGGGACCTGCTCTCCCCAAGGGGTCATGTTCAAACCTGGTTTCAGTGCGGACAGAAGGGGCTGTTGAGTAGGCACATAGATATGGGATGGAGTAGGTCCAACCTACTCCAGCTCACCATAGGTCCTGGAAGCCCACACAGTAGGGTCACTTTTTTGATTGAGACATTTCCATTTACAAATGGTCCCTTGGAAGAAGTAAAGAGGCACTTCTGTCCATTATACCCTAATTTGATTTAGTCTTCTGCATTATTTTATATGTTGACATCTGCTCAGGAGGCTCCTGGGGATTGGGTTGGAACTTCTTCTCTCTAGTAAACAGGGGAGAGGGCAGTCTAGCTCACAGGCAGCCTCAAGTGCTGGAAGAGGGGGCAGTCATTAAGACAGTTCGTTCTTGTCCTGTTTTGTCACTGCAAAGATTTGTGACATTAGACAAGGTCCTGAATCGGATGGTCTTAAGAGAGTACATCATCTCATCTGACTTTGATAGGCACAGATACAGAGTCCCCCTTTTTCCGTCTCATTTCATTCATCTGTGAAATAGGGGATCTGGATAAACCTTCACGTGCTTGTCAGAGGAGAATAGGGCCTGGAACAGGAACTGGGACAGCCACAGCACTGCTATCTGCTGTCTGTTCTGCCTCTTTTCTCTGTTGTCTGTCTGTCTGTCTTTTCATACGAGCTACAAGGAATCTCTGCAAAAGAGGTAAGCTGGGGGGCTCCAACTGGGAGGAGCCAGGGACCTAAGACAAGTCAGGAAGCTTTGCAGAGAAAGATGCCAGGTGAACTTGGCCTCCTTAGACCCCGTGGGGAGTGCTCTCTGGGCTCTGGTTTGTGTCTGTCAGCGATTTCAGAGTCTACACGTCTGGTTTTCCCATCTGGATGCCAAAAAGAAGGAAGTTCCTGGTTCTCACTGGGGCCAGAGGATGGTCCCTAGAGACGACACCATCTGATGGCCTGTCCAAGTCTGTCCCCAGGAGTGGCCTGTGGTTTCTTTTTTCAGCCATTTGAATCCTTTGCTTTTTAGTTTTGG
>CAUYRT010061688.1:0-11049 GCA_963574885.1 Lepilemur ruficaudatus | reverse complement strand
TACAGGCATGCGCCGCCATGCCCAGCTAATTTTTTCTATTTATTTTTAGTTGGCCAATTAATTTCTTTCTATTTATAGTAGAGACAAGGTCTCGCTCTTGCTCAGGCTGGTTTCGAACTCCTGACCTTGAGCAATCCACCCACCTCGGCCTCCCAGAGTGCTCGGATTACAGGCGTGAGCCACCGCGCCCGGCCCTATATGATTATTTTTAAAGCCAAAAAGTTAAAAATATACCAATCATTGATAATAGCTTCTTAATAACTCTTGATAATGAGAGAATTATAGTACAGATAGGTAACCCTCAGTAATTAGGAAGAAGTCAATAAGGATTAGAGAATAACTTTTAAAAATCTTACAATATTTTAGAACAAAAAGCCTTGTCATAATGTCAAATGTTTAGACTAGAATAGCGGTCAGTAAACTTTTTCTGTAAAGGGCTATATAGCAAATACTTTAGACTTTATTTGTCATATGGTCTCTGTTGCAACTACTTGACTTTGACTATTGTACCATATAAACAATATATAAATGAGTGGGTCTATGTTTTAATAAAATTTTATTTACAAAAATAGGTGTTGGGCTGGATTTGGCCTGCAGGCTGTAGTTTATGGATCCCTTGATTAGATGAAAGGTATTGCTCTCACAGAGGCCTTTTAGAGCTTATGTCTGTTAGGAGATAATTCTCCATGGGTCTGTCATGTTTCCATATATCTTATAGGTAAAGTCATCAACTGTCTTTTTCCCAGACTATGTTTCCAAGGATATCTGTATAGCAAACAGCCATGGAAGACAGAGATTGTGTCTCCCTACAGAGAAAATGGCAGGCAGACTTATTGTCCATTACAAAAGATTCAAGTTTCCCAAATTCGGGGTTCCTCTCTTGTAGACAGTGTCTGCAGGTGTCAACTGGTCTTCTTCATGTCACTCTAAACGAATTAAGCCTTGAGGAACTGGCATATTTGCAAATGCTTTGTTGTAAGTAACAAACTGTCTTTCATTTCTGATCGAGGACCCTCATGTTTTCTATCACCATCCATGAAACTGTGGCAGGTTAACTTGTTAACTTGCAAACAGGGTAAAATTTAGACTCTTGACAATTCTTAACAATGTCTACACTTTATTGAACAGGTATTTTTATATGTACCATATCAGATATATATATATATATTATATATATATAAATGTATGTTCAAGAATGTGTTTTAATTAGCCTATCTATAAGGGCAGCCTTGCAAAGGTAATAGGAAAATACCTAATCCCACCATTTCCCCACTAAGGGTTAAAGATCAATCCTATGAATTCTTTCACTAACAGGTACCCTGTAGGGGTTCTGTTTTGCACAACTTCTGAAGAGAGCTGAACCCAGGGGAAAGAGATGTAAATCTCTCTCTTTCAGAATTGTTTTTGAGAATCTGCTTTTAGAGTTCCTGAGTAAACAGCAGAAGAACCAGCTACAGCCTCAACCATATCTGGAGGACAGAGTCACATTTCCTGTGATAATCCCTCTCCAAGGAAAGGCAGGAAAGCAAGTCTTGGACTTTGACATTCTTATAGTTTTTGTTATCTACCTGCTGCTGCTTTTGTTATCAACTGTCAGCCATCGCTATTTTTCTTCTCTTCCTCCCCCTTAAAATCAGAGAGCCATTTGGCCTCGATGCTGGCATCTCCCTTCTCTTTCTTTGGGATGCCACGCCTTCTCTCTGCTCTCTTTGCTCCCTCCCTTCTCTCTCTCTCTTTTTCTCTCTCTCATTCTCTCTGTCCTCCTAAAGCATAAAATAAATTTTATATATCTTAATCTTTGTGTGAGAAATCTTTTTCCACCCACGCCGTGAGCACCTACTAGCCTTTTCACCCTAATACCATCAACTATACTTAATTTATTTACCAAATATTTATTAAATGTTTCCAAGGTAAGAGCAAATCAGGGATACAACGGTCAGCAAGACAGACAGACATGATTCCTGACTTCATGGAACATATAAACAAGCAATAAATAGTCAAGTACCTGGGGGTGCCAGAAATGATTTGAAGTGTGTTTAAAATATATATATTTTCTTCACCAATATACTTACTCATTACATACTTTTCTGCTAAATTTGATTCTGTCTTTATAGGGCAAATTATATTAATTAACTATCAGTGGAAGAGATGATCTTCTCACATAATAAGTCCACAGTTTCATACTATCTTTTCACCAGATCTTCTATAGAGCTGCTGAAAAGTAGGCAAGAGAGACTCAAGTGATTTTGACTCTGATGGAGGTACTGATGAAAAGAAAAATTATTTGTAGGCAGCTAACAGGAAGGAGAGAAAAATATGAAAAACTAAAAAATTAAGTCTGCATAATCAGCTCCTGAGTAAGGGGCAGACTGTATAGTATAGTTTTGAAAATAGTAACCTTGATTGACCTCTGGTATTCTGGCTAAGTGTCCTAGGGGAATAAAACTCAGTGTGGTCAAAACTGAATTGTGTGCAAATTCCATTAACATTCCCAAGGAATTAGGCCCAAATTCTAGACCCTGCCTCTCTCCCCAGACTAATCTCACACTTTTATACTACATAGACCTTTAGCTGCCATTAGTTTGTCTCCAAGAGTTTCTTGAGATCTCACTGATCTTTCAAAACTACTCACTACACCTCCAACCAAAAAAGAAAAACAAAAACCAAAAAGCCCTCCCCAATCATCCAGATTAGAAATAATTTCACTCTCAAAACATATGCATGGTTTAAACTTTTATGGCACTTAGTAATACTATCTTATGTTATCTGTGCATATCTGTGTATATGGAATCCCAAGCTATAGACCCCTGTAACTTCCTGCCTCTCCTCCACAGCACCCTGTCTATAATAAGCACTAATCCCAGTTGCTATGTCTTTGTTCAATCCTCTCACCAGAAATGTTGCAAGGGTCTCCATGTCTTCAGCTTTCTCACTGAACAGGCTTCACAGATTCCCCCAAACAGATCATGACCACAGACCACAGTGAATATGCAGACATGGCCTTACTTTGGCCCAATTACCTTTAGGAGACAGTCTCAATACATTAAGCCAATCTTATTCTATTTGGTTTTAAGATTTCACTCAGTCACAGTCAACACCTACTAAGTACTATGTTAAGGCACTAGAGATCAAAGATAAGTATCATATAAACTCCTCAAGAAGCCCAGAGTGGAGGATGGAATCAGTAACATAAACAGGCCCAGAGTAATGTAAGTGTTCTAAAGAGGGGCAACTTTCCCAGCCTGGATGGAGAGAGAAGATACCAGGGAATGCTTTCTAAAGGAAGGGTCAAGAAATAAACGTATAAAAATAACAAATTCACACATGTACAAGATATGTTTGATATTTTCAGAGTTCAACGTCAGGCCTTTCCTACCTTAGACATATGTCATCATGAATAAATACAAAATATACACCATTAAACTAAATGTGAGTTGTCACATTTCAAACACATAAATCTAATTAATAAGAAATGAAAACGTAATCAGTATAAAGCATTGTGGAGCATCTTTAAAAAATGGATAAGGTA
This sequence comes from Lepilemur ruficaudatus, assembly GCA_963574885.1. Taxonomy (NCBI): domain Eukaryota; kingdom Metazoa; phylum Chordata; class Mammalia; order Primates; family Lepilemuridae; genus Lepilemur; species Lepilemur ruficaudatus. Next base: position 7,520 of record CAUYRT010061688.1, on the reverse strand, counting down.
TATTTGAATATAAACTTAAAAAGCAGGAAGTATTTGTCATATGTACATACAAAATTTTGTTCACAACACATAAAATTAACCTGGAATTTCAAAATATTTGTTCAAATCTGATAAAGTAAACATGACTATACTATATAGTTCCCTAAGACAGTCATATTCTTAAATGAACCTCAACACAAAGTGGAATACAAAAAAAGCAGTCAGGCACATGTATGATGTATACTATTACAAGGAAATATGAATGTCTTGATATTGATCATGATTCTTTTCCTATTGTCTGTCATGTCAAATGTGCCTGAAATAATGACTTAAAATAGGTTAGTGCCAATCACTCTTAACCTTATACATATCTGATTTACCACAGCAGCTGCCAGATGGTGTTAGAAAATATGTGTATTTACATATCAACCAAACATATCAAACCATAGCTCTGTTCACTTAGTTTGTTTTCAGGTTTCAGGTAGCTAAGGGAACAAAGAAGGCTCTCATAGGATCTATAATTTTCTAAGTCTTGCAAAATCATCTCTTAGAAAATCTTCAGAGAGGCACATTTCTTGGGCTGGAATGACTGGCTCTTTATTCATGAATTTGCAGATAAAATTTCTGGCTGTACTGACCACTATTATTTGGTGGTGACCTATGTCCTGTTAAGCAAATCATCATGTAGAAAGAATGTAATGTGGAAAAGACAAGTTTTAGGAGTGCTTTTTAGACAATTTAGTTAAATTCATAACATCGTAGGCTAGAATAAAAGCCACAGACACTTAATTTGCTGTTTAGGGGTACATTACAGGTTATGGGTGGCAAATTTTTCTCCTGAGATTCATGGAAAGGGAAAAAATAAAAATGTAAAATAGAAAACTAACAAATAGTATAGACAGGCATAAAAAAAATTTAAGAACTGGTGGTGCCTATAGGCTAGTTCTTAGATTCATACAGAATAGTCAATCAGGAACCTTCCTGGTTGTTTCCCACTCTGATCCTCTTCTCCTGACCCTGCCGCTCAACAGAAAAAAGTATTCTTGGAACAAGATACTCTTTAAAAAGTAAAAAGAAAAAAATCCACAAAGAACAAATTCTCTCTCATATAATCAATGCTTAAAAGTTTAGTATGCAATTAAAGTAAGTGGCATTAATTTTAGAGACTTTTCCCTCAATAAAACAATGAACAACAAAACAATAAAAGAAAATGGCTTACTTTCTGGGTTAAAAATATAAACATTTTTTGCCATATCTTACGGAATTCCATAATTACGGAATTTTAAAGGTTTTGAGTTCCATTTATAATTGATATGCAAAAACTGATAATTGCAAAGAGCATCAGAATGATTTTAGTCCTGAATGGAAAATATAGGATTATGGATTCTCTAAAAGGTACAATATGGCATAGATCTGAAGAATTGAGAGCTGGTCTGCATTCACTTGAATGTAAAGAACTATGATTTTCTTTTCAACTATATATTCTCAACCACAGGACTTTATTTTACCTCAACTGGATATCATAGCATAATAGTTTGATCTGAGTATTAAAAAAAATTCTTCTGGCTAAAAGCCAAATTCAAAACTTTTTTTTTTGATACAATAACATATCTATTTCTAACTTTTGGCCTGTTTTTCTCTTTGGATCCCATCCCTGACAGACATCTGTATTTTGTAACTTTTCCTACATTCTGGCTCTGAAGATACTCCAAGTTCTGGACCAATAATCCTTTTCTGTTTGAATTCATTATTGTGAGAACTGCAGGACTGAAAGGGACTTTGGGAGGTCATATAGACATCAACTTGCAGCTCTGGACAAGACTACAAACCATGAAAACAGATGATGTTTAAAGACTTGTGGAAATCTCTGTGATACGTTTTTTCATCTTATAAAAATGTTATTTGGTGGATGTCATGGCTTTCTATAAAATGAACTACCACAGACCTTCATTTTTAGTTTATTAAAGAAATATTTAACACTGAAATAAATTATTTGCTGGGCATCAGTGGTCCAGAATTGGGGCAAGGGTAGTACTTAGCTCACATAACATTAGCACTACTTTACTGATAGTAATACCAATGCCATAGATGTTGTTCTCATTCTGTTTTCATCTTTAGTTTTAATCTGTCTTATCTACTACATATGAATGAGAATTAATATTTTCTTGGTTAATTATTCATAAAAACTCCCAAAACCTAAATAACTGGGTTCACTTACTAGCTACATGATCTTGAGCAAATTAATCTTTCCATTCACAGTTCCCTTTTCTATTAAAATGCAATGATGTATGGAACATGTATGGAACAAGATTTGGGGAAGAACAAAGCAAAGAACGTAGGTAAACTGTTAGGCAGAATTTTTGGCACTTGCAAATTGCTCAATACATGTAGGACGCCTCTTCCCTCTTAGTGAAGAATATATCACTACATTTAATTTCTGTGGGTTGGGAAAATTGCTAATAAGCTATAGCACACATCAGTGGATGCTAAAACCATGCGAAAAATGTTGACAGGGGAATTTATAGGTCAGACTAATACTGCCTGATCAATTTTAACATTGCTAAAAGTGAAATAAGCCTACATCTCTTGCCTCCTGTTGTGATGCAAGAGGAAGAATATTGTGTCACCTGGGAAATATTCTTTCAAAAAAAAAAATCAATTCAAATCTAATCAAGTTTGTATAACAACTACTAGCATCCAAAAATATGAGGAATAGAGGAACATATTAGACAATATTATAAGGACACAGAGAGCCACAATCCAGAATGTGGGCAATTTTACAGGTCAAATGATCCAATTTCTTCAACAAATAAACGGCATAGGGAAATAGAGAGAGGGAACTGTTATATATTAGGAGAGACTTAAACGTATCAATGCGTGGACATCAGTGGGATCCTGATTCAAACAAACTAACTCTAAAAACAAATTGGTGAAACAATAGGGGATAATTAAATATAGAATGAGTATTATATGATATTAAGAAATTATTTTTAATTTTGTTGGCTCTGATAATGTGGGTGAAAGAATATCTTAGACTTCCTTTAAAATACTCCAGAAGAATAACAACATCAATAAAAAAATTATGAAGGGAATAGATGTAACAGGGACAACAGGATATTGATAATTACTAAAGATGGGTGAGAGACACAGAGAGTTTATTATACTGATCTTTCTACTTTTGTATACAGTAGTCCCCTCCTTATCTATGGAGGAAATCTTCCAAGACCCCCAGTAGATATCTGAAACAACAGATAATACTGAACTCTATAAATACTATATTTTTTCCTATACATACATACCTATGATAATGTTTAATATATAAATTAGGCATATTAAGAGATTAATAATATACAACATAACAATAAAATAGCACAATTATAACAAAACAAGTTATGTGAATATGGTCTCTCTCTCTCTCAAAATATCTTATTGTACTGACTCACCTATTTTTGGACCACAGGTAATTCAAAACATGGAAAGTGAAACTGCAGATAAGGGGAGACTACTACTGTATTTGAAATTTTTCATGATAGAAACTTTAAAGTTTTCAAAGAGAAATCATCATAATTTTTTTCACCTAAAATTGATCAAATGATAGAAGTCTTGGTTAGGAGTAATAAAATAAAACATGTTTCAAGCAAGAAAATTTTAAAAAATTTCTTGAAGTTTCTTCAAGATCAGTTTATGAATTGCTTTAGAAGGTGAAATGCACATAACAGAAATGATTTTGATGAAAGCATAACCACATACCTTAGAAAAGGCCAAATTGGTATTGAATTCAAAAAAAAAAAAAAAAAGAGGACAAAAAGAGCCTAAAAGCTGGTACCATCCCTAATAGATACCATCAAATGATATGTTTTAATGTACTCAAAATACATACCTGAAACTTGATACAGGTTCTTTAGCTTACTACCAGATGATAGCACTGACATTGGTAATTTGGTTATTTTATTGGTCTATGTTGATTATATTAATATGACACCTATGAAGACATATTTTATACTCAATAGTAAAATAACTGGTGAGGATTTTTAACACGGTATATAAATTTTAAGGAGATTAACTTTTTGCTTAAAAAAAAAACGTAAGATTGTGTGTATAGAAGCAGCCAAATCTACAATAGGATAAACTATGAAAAAGTTGATTCTTCAAAACCATATTTTGTTTTGAATATACTATGATATACTACAAAAATCACCAAGAGTAGCTTATGTCAAGAGTTAGCTCTAAATTTTTAAATTTTTTTTTGATTGTATAGATCCATTTACATCTAAATTTTCTTAATGTGGTCAAAAGAGTGCTTTAAACAAGAGAGAAATTTCAGTAATTTGAGTACTCATCTTTTTAGATAATTTTTTAAGGAAATAGGAAGGCACTTTGAAAATAGATATACCATGACTTAGCTAAAGAGAACAAAATACTGGTCAGTGTTTGAAATTCAAGGTTGAAATGACTTTTCCTCATGGAAAATTAAAAAAAAAAGATGTCATGATAAAGGGTAAAAAATATGGGTAAGATTAATGAAACTATTGTTTATGTTTGAGGAATGGTTTAAAGTTGACATAGAAAGTATTTCTGCAAGATGATTATTTTTCAATCAGCAAATATAAAACTGTGAATATAGTTTACGTATGTTTCAAGATCACTATAATAAAATGAAGTTTGAGAGTGGTGTCAAGGGAGCTGCTTGTGGTAATAATGAGTCCTTTAAGACTTTTGGTTCCGCTTAAATATATAAGATTCACAAAAGTAAAGAACAATCACAATAATCATCTCTCTTCCCTGAAAATGCCCCTTTTCTGAATATTTCCTTGAGATAGTTAAAAGAGGCTATCTCCTATACTCTATGTTGAATAAGTAACCATTCCAGTCTAATATATGATATAAGAGAACTGTTAACAAGGAAACACACTTATCAAAATTCCTTCCACTAGTAGCCTAAAACCAACACATGATTTAGCCACTTTGGCAGCATTCTGAGCATCTTTTCTCAGTGACTCACCACTATGTGTCTGATAAAGCAGTGAAAGAAAATGGCTGCCATCTGTAGTTACTCATTCTGTAAGTCCAGGCTTTCAAAACAGTGTGATTCCAAGATAGAGGAAACTGTCTGATACACACTTTTAGTTTAGATTAATTTTATAAAATGCAAGAGGATCTCTCCATTAACTAATAGTATAGGTAATGAGACAGCAATTAGAACTACTACAAATGCATTATAGAGTACAATATAGAAGTTGGGTGGAAAAGAAGAGGTGATTTCAAAAAGATGTGTTGGGGAAGGGAGGCTGCTGCTTTGGGACCGTATCTACAAACTGGCAAAATTAAAAAAAACACTGATCATATCCTTAAAGTGTATTTTAAGAAGAACATCTTCAAATGATGCCCTGAAGTACTTCAAATTCAATAGGGCAGTTTTTCATGAATTTACAAATACATATCCATCCCTGTACATAAGAATGTAGGTTCTGTAATCAGAACGCATGATAGAATCCTGGCTTTGCTATTTATCAAGGTATGCCCTTGGGAAAGCTATTTAACCTCTATGAGACTTAGCTTCCTCATCTGTGAGATAAGAATGATAACAGTTTTTATAAAATAAGATGTTAAGTTTTTGTAGCATGAAAATTAAATGAGATAATTGGAAAACAATAAAAGGAAGCAAAAAATAAAAATAAATAAAAATTACCTCTTCCAGTCCTGAAACCTTAGGGTCTTTTTCCAAGTTTGTTTTTTGTCCTTAGTATATTATCGCTTGTCAAGGTTTGTTCACTACAAAACAACTTGCACATGGATACAGCCCGATCTCTCACTTAGGCCTTATCATCTCATGGCTTTTTCTCTTTTTAAAAACTGATATCTTCTAATTTCTTCTGTCTCTAAAGAGAGAATCTTATCATTCAACTCTCTACTTGTAAGCCCTCCTACCAACAACTCATTCCATGTCCTAGAATCAAGTGTACAATTCATAACCTCTGGTTGCTAACATCCTTCCATCCTTCAATCCCTTCCGCAAATACTGAGCAACTACTATATTCCAGTCTCTAGATAACAGGGAAGCATTGGTAAACAAGGGATACAGCCTCTATTTTCATTGAACTTACAGTCTATTGAGAATGTTAAAAAATTAAAGAAGCCCACTGTGACCCCAGCATAGAATGCAAGGAGATGGGCTATTTTAAGGAAAAGGCTCTACCATGGTACCCTGGAAACTAAAACTATCCTCTTCAAGTCAACAGTGATCTCCAAGTTGTCAAATTCACAGCTCTTTTTTTTTTTCCCCGCAGTCCACAATGAACTTTGTCTGTATGTGATACTACTGACTTTTCCAAACTTCCTGAAATTTTCACTATGCCTGGGCTTGCCTGACACTATAGTCTCCTAGGCATTCTTCTCTGACCAGTCCTTTGTTGATCCTTGTTTTAGTTTCCTAGGGCTTCCATAACAAATTACCACACACTTGGTGGCTTAAAACAACAGAAATTTATTCTCTTGAAGTTCTTGAAGTTCTTGATGACATCCATTAAGATGTCATCAGGGCCATGCTCCCTCTGAAGGTGTTGGAGAAGAATCCTTCCTTGCCTCTTCCTAGTTTCTGGTGCTTCCCAGCAATCCTTGGTTTTCCTTGGCTTGCAGTGGTATCACTGTGATCTCTGTCTCCGTCAGCACATGGTCTTTTCCCCTGTGTTTCTGTGTCTCTGTCCAAATTTTTTTGACTTGTAAGCACGCTAGTCATTATAGCCCACTCTAATCCAGCATGACCTCATCATATCTTAATGACATCTGCAAAGACATTTCCAAATAAAGCCACACTCTGAGGTTCCGGGCAGAAACAAATTGGGGGAGGAGGAGGACACTATTCAACTCACTACAATTCCTCATCTACAATTTATTTACTAGACGTAGTGAGCTTTCTCATGGTTCTGTCCTCAGTTCTCTTATCTTTGAACTCTTCACTCTCTGAGTGTGACTTCTCTTTATTTTACTTTCATTGCTTCAATTTTTACTTCTATGAGAATGACTCCCAAAACCATTTCTTAAGTAACTCTGCTCTTCTCTGAATTGTCAGCCCACATTTCCAAGCTTGTGGTAGGCATTTTACTGTAATTGTTCCTCCAAAACCCTAAATTATAAGTGTTTGGTGTAGAACTTATTATCTTGTCTACACTCTTGACTGTCCCATTTTCGTCTGACAGTTCCAGTCCCCATTAATGGTGTTTCAGCCAGTTAGTCACCTCGAATAGACCCATAGAGTCATCTTTAATTTCTCCTTCTCATTACTGTCCATGTTCAGGCATCAAAATCTGCTTATTCTGCCTCCAGATCTCTCTCTCTTACATTCGTTTCCTTCTTCCCATTCCAACTGGCATTCTTATTACTCCTGAGTAATTGCAATGTGCTCCAAACAGTCTCCATGCATCCAATCTGTAGTATCCTCTAATTCATCGTTTCGTCTGCAATTGGCCATGGTCATCGCTGAGCTCAATAACCTTAATGACTACCCACACAGAATGAAGTGCTTATGGAGTAAAGCCCAAATG
>CAUYRT010061686.1:0-25492 GCA_963574885.1 Lepilemur ruficaudatus | reverse complement strand
TAGCAAAAGGTTGAGGTGCCACTCCTTGCACTTCAAGAAAAACTTCAGAAGTTGGGCATGTTAGCTGGGGTTGTGTCTCTCTTGTTCATCTCTATGTAAATCTTCAGGATCTGGAACGGTGCCCAATAGATAGTCGGTGCCCATAAATACTATGAATTAATATCAAGCTGAGAAATGGGGGGGGGAAGATATTCTAAGTAGAAGGGGCAGTACACACAAAAGTCCAGTTGCATGAAGAGCATGACATAGTCACAAAATTACAGAGTGGAGTGTGAATGAAATATAGAATACCACATCCCCCAGAAACTGCTACTGCAGGAGGCAGTCCCTGAAGGCTCCAATGCCCAATCCCCTCCTATATCCCACCAAGTTCACTTGGAACTTCAGAGAGTGTTTGTCCCATGCACCCAGATTCCTCACTTCCAAAGTCAGCTTACAGTACAATTTACACTGCAAATCTTCTGGTCTCTCCTCACCTCACTGGTATTACTTTAAAAACGCAACAAAAAAAGTATAAAACTGCCCAATATTTTAACAAAACGTTTTTGTCTTTGTTGTAAATGCAAATTTTGCCTTCATAAAAATTATGATTTCCTTCATTTCATACACAATCTATAACACTGCCCCCATACAATATTTGTAAGAAGGTTAATTTAACCTTCTAAAATACATTAATGAGAATCAATTTTGCTTTATGCTTTGTGTAAGTAAACAAGTAAATTCATTCTCTAGTTATTTTCAGTTATGCCAGAGCATATAAATCATTATTTTTGATTAAATACCATTAACTCTGGTGAGGGTCCATATTCTATTGATTTCTGGAGAGGGGCTCGACAAACTGAAATAAAACGGAGCTCCATGGACAGGTTCATCGGGATCAACAGCTGAAATGTCGGTATATCCCATCTTTGGCTTGCAAATCGTTATGTAGTCTTGAAGTATTGCTGGTGCATTATCATTCACGTCTTCGATGTTCACAGCCAGTGTTCCAGTGCATGACCTACCATCTAAGAAGAAAGGAATAAGCTTAAGTGTTATTTTTAAATTGTTTCCCACTTTCTTAAACAAAAGAAAGTCAATTATATTCTACATGCGATATGTGTTTTTCAATAAACTGTGATTATTAGAGGAAATAGTAAATAAATAAGAATACAGATGGATAAATGAAATCAGGTAATCTAAAATGATTACTGCTGTCGATACTATCAGATACAATTGCCAATCTATGTTTTATCAGAATTACTACCAAACAATAAAAAGAAATGCCTGAATTTCAAACTCTGTTTCCTTGGGTTTCTGGTGCAGATGTTAATGAGCAGTAGAGTTGCTACATAAAAGTTATTCTAATCCTGGTACACATCCAAACCACCTAGGAAGACTTTTTTAAATATATGATGCCCAGGCTCCACAACCAGAGATTCTGATTCACTTAGTCTAAGGCAGTATCTATGGATTGATAGTTTTATTTTGATATGAAGCCGGGGTTGAGAAATTCTAGGTTACTTTATGGAACAGAATTCAAGGAAAATATCATTTTGACCTAATAATGAGCTGAACTATTTAAAAGTGCAATTTAAAGTGACACAAAGAGATGTGGAGGAGTCTGACGAGACCATTTTATCTAGTTCTAGATTTGTCCCCTAACACAGAAATATGTAAGCATTTAAGGTCCTGCCATGCTGGTGATATAAAGATAAATAAAACATGGCTTATTGTCACCAAAGAGCTTCACCTTGTTAGACAATTTAAGAGACACAGAAACGGAGTTTTTAAAGTCATTTCAAAGAATTCCATATACTTATCACAAGAATAATTCTGCATGAGAATAACTGCATTTTATTCGCCAAGTCCTTTATAAAATACCAGATTAAAACTTTTTTTTTTTTTTTTTACCTTGGTCGATTGCCAGGACTGTAATATTATATAAGCCATGTTTGGGAGGGATGGCCTCCCTGTCCAGGATTTTGGAAGTTGTGATTGACCCTGATCTTTCATCAATGGCAAGCCACCCTTTAGGATCATGCAATATTTTATACCTGTTAATGAAAAATAAAAGTAGGCTTTAGCATTATACAATATTTTAAAATAAGTCACTATCTCAAATATTACAAATAGATTATTAGTATGTGGTTATAGATTTCTTTGTACCTTAAACCATTGCTACTTTTAGTTTCAGGGTCATATGCCTTATAGCCTTTGATATTTGAGCCCACTGCTAAGTTTTCTTTAATCTGTAAATATTGGGCTGGAGGGCTGCATTCAGGCCCCTCGTCCAGATCCCTCACATGGACTGTAACCAAGGCTCTGTTCATGGCTGTCACTCTGGGTACATCTCTAGTCAACGGAACTTCATTGCTTACTCCAATTTCCAGGTTCACTTGATGGTTTTCTTCATAATTCAGTGGCTTTAAAATAAAGTACATGTATATCAGCATCAGTGTAAAAGACATTTAGCATTTCAAATAGCAAGTGAACTTTTGTCAATAGGAACAGTGCTGCATAAATTCTTTTTCACATTTTGTTAATATTGACCTTTATCTCTTGCTAAAAAGAGAGTTGATCCTGTCCTAAGCCTCAGTAAGAGCAGTCCAAATGTTTCTGCAGGTGGTTTTACAGAGTTGTGGAAACGACATTCCCGAAATATTTTTCTATTTCACTCTTACTAAGGAAAATTATCCTGATCCTGGAAATAATGTAAACAGATGAAAGTGTTCTTATGGCCCTGCTTAGAGCACAGTCTAACAAGCTGGCCTAAGTGTCATCCAACAGGAGAAGGCACTGTTGTTTGACTTACTATGTAATATTAACAGACTATGGTCCAGGTGTTTTATAACCCTTGTAAGGTTAGATGATGATTTTAGCAAAACTAAAAAGGTGCAATGATGTTATTTTCTGTCTGATAGAAAATACATTCCAAATGTCAATTTTTAATTGCCCTATAACTGAGCCATCTCATTTCAGCTTTTCGTTTTATCAAAATCCATCCAGAGTCTCATTTCTTCTTAGGAATCTAAGAAGATTCCTTTTATCCAGTGAAACTTTCACAGTGGATACACAGAGGAGTAAGAAAAATTAAATGTGCTTAATTTAAATCATCCTTAAGCATATAGCACTACTCTAAACAGTGAGAATAAACTCATTCGATCCTCACACCATTATGAGACAGGTATTATCATCAACCTTGTTCTACAGAGCAGGAAACTAGAGAAGAAGGAGATAAACTGATTTTTCTTAAGGGCAAAAGGTATTCACTTGAGTTTGAGTTTAAAGCCAGGTCGTCTGGCCTGAGTTCATTTCCTTAACCACCACACTAGAATCCCTACTGTGCTGCAATAATAGGCTCACCAGCCTCTAAAGATTTTTAAATCAATCTTTGATTAAAATTGATTTTTCGACAGCACATCAAGCAAACCACTATTCTACACTATACTGTAAAGTCTAAGCACTTTTGGTTTGATTTGGTTTCTGCTTATCAAGACAGTCATTGGCTAAACATTGAACAAAGTCAACACTGGTGAAAAAAAGTGTTTTAAACCTTTTCCCACACCTAGATATTTACAGATTGAGATACTAATATCATGAGTCCACTAAGAAGTCAAGAAAATTCCTTCAGAATCCACAAAATGTATGGGAAACTCTTTTAATTTTTATGAATAGCCCAGAAACTGAAGAGCCAAGAGGGGAAAAAATATTACTATCTGTTTATTTGATACTGCTGAACACGGCTTCGCAAATTACATGTGTTGGTATGATCACGCAAAGCAACTATTGGCAATGAGAAATGGATGGAAATCTAGGGAACAGCTGCTGCACTGGAGGAGGTGCAAGTATTCGATCCAGAGCTACTTGCTAAAGACTTAGAGTTTCTTTGTGCAATTTTTCAAGGCTTAAGACGGATATTGCCTTAGTGACTTAAAACTGCAAGACTAAAAATCTAGTGAGAGAAATCCCAATGATTAATGAAAGCATGTGAATTCTCTTCCACCTCAGGGTATGCTTTTGTTTCATCACTTGAAAAGAAAAATTGTTCAAAAGTATCCCAAATCTGCACTAGATTTTAGCACCTCCCTAGAAAGATGTATAGTGGAGATGGAACTGAGGACTCTCCGAGTTGAGAATGGCTGAGAATAACATCATCCTCACTCAAGGCATGTGCACTGCTGCTGCTAAAATAGACAGCAAAACGCTGAGATGGAAAGACCCAGGACTCAGCTAAAGACTGCATCAGCTCATGCTCTATGGCTCCAGAAAAGTTACCTACTACGGAAAATTATACCACTAGTCCCAAGAACATAGTATAACTTTTTAAAGTAAAATAATAACATCCTACAGTTTACCAAGTGCTTTTACTTTCATTATTATATTTGAATAACTATTGGGGAAGCACAGAGAAGTATTATTTCCATCTTATAATTAATACAGAGGCTAACTTTCCAAGACCACACAGCTACGGAAAACAATTTAACATAGTGCTTGAAGAGCACATACTTGCAATCAAAGAGACTTAGGTTAAAATTCTGTCTATACTACATTCTAGCTGTGTGACTTCAGGAAAGTTGCTTAATCTCTCTGAGACTAAGATATCTCTTCTGTAAAATTGTTGTAAGAATGACAGTTAATACTATGGCGTAGAGTAAGTGCTTTACACTATACTTCTTAGTAATCTCTCAAGCTGTCACACAGGCAAATGAAGAGAATAAATGATGTGGTTTTTGTTAACAGCCAATACAATGCAATAGCAAGAGACACCAACTAACAAGACAATGTTTGCAAGCTTTATTCAGCTAAAAGAAGTATACCTGAGCAATTCTTGGTTCAGCCTACTAATTACTTAATCCTTTTAGAGTTTAAAGGAAGGAATTAACATGCACACCTCTCTTGAACATAATTTTTTTTTTGAGACAGAGTCTTGCTCTGTCACCCCAGCTGAAATGCAGTGGTGTCATCATAGCTCACTGTAACCTCAAACTCCTGGGCTCAAGGGATCCTCCTGCCTCACCCTCCCGAGTAGCTGGGACTACAGGTGTGTGCCACCACGCCTGGCTTTTCTATTAAACATGATTCTGACTAACAAGAAAAATCAACCAGGGTATTGTAAAAGAAGGATTCTTTTAGAGTTATCAACATAATGATGTCATTCTTTAACCAGTATGTGAAAGGTTAGTCATCATTAGGTACACAGCCTACGTGACTAAAGATGGATTTCAAATGCCGTGATTATACAGTGTTTGATTTTAAAATAAAAGATGACTCATGATGCTAGGAAGTACCTAAAGATATAACTTAACTACACAATCACAACTCTTTTCAAGGAAACGAATAAGATACCTTCAAAGATCAGTGAAGCTACTAAAAGAGCTCTGTGATGAATTCAGATTTTCTAACGGTTTGGATAAAATATGAAAAGGAAGATGCAACATAGCAAATGCAAATTTTGTTAATCAGAATGTTAGCAAATAATATGAATGACTCAAGGAAAAAAGGTAAGATTAGCAAAGGAGTGAATGATAAAAGGAAGATATAATTTAAAAAGTAAACTCATAAAAGTAAAAATTAATTCAAGTTCCAATAAGAGAAGATCCTCTTGGGCAAATGAAGTTAGGGGTTTATCTAGCTAAGTAACACAAGTACGGAAAAGAGGAGACATGAGGGATTCAAATATACCAAGGAGAAGGAGGAAGAACAGCACCGGGATTATGAGTAAGGCTCTGTGTCAGACAGATCTGGGTTTGGATCCTGGCTGTATGAACAGTGCTTTCTGTCCTGGATGGTTTGGACATTCAACTGCCTGAACATAGGGGGATAAGGATAAATCACCTATCCCAGCTGCAGGAACTGTGGCATGTTACTTCTCTTTATCTCAGCCTCCACATCTGGAAATGGGAAGAAAGAAAGTAGCAACCACATGGGCTGTGGTGAAGGCTAAAATCCTTAAATTCAACGCTGTTGGAATTTTTTGGACACTGTTTCAGAGCATGGAAAAGAGGAAAATAAATTTGCTTTACTTGTATGAAGCAAGCATAAATTTATAGTAAGAACTTGACAGCCTCTGTGCAAACAAAACAAAACAAAACAAAAAACCTACGGACAAATCCATTTGTAGATATAGATGTAAATAATGGTGATACAGCACTTATTGTATTTTCCTGGACAGAACTGAAACCCATTCTACCAAGTGAAGTATCTCATGAATGAATAAACAAGCACCACAGGTATTCACCAGCAAATTGGTTTCACTGATCAACACCTAAGTGGACATACAGGAATAACATTTATCGGGTGTCGGGCACACTCGAGGGGGTTGGGGGAGCAAGGGCAATATACGTAACCTTAATATTTGTACACCCATAATATGCTGAAATAAAAAAAAAATCCTAAACAGAAATTAGAAACAAAAGCCAACAGGAAAGAACTTTAAAAAAAAAAAAAATACAATATAGCTAGTACTTTTTTTTTCCAGTAATGCAAAGACTGTTCAACAGTAGAAAATGTATCAATATAATTCACTTTATTAATTGATATAACATTGTTCTGGCACCCAATTAAGTAATAAGTTAAAAGTATTGGAAAGAAGGAGGTAAAATCATCTCTACTTGCGCACGTACTGTATGCATCATCTGTATCTACATAGAGTATCAAAGGAATCAATTCAAATGGAATTACAAACAACCAGACAAGTTAATAGGTTGGTTGAATACAAAATGAATATATATAAATCAGCAACTTTCATATATATAAACAACAACTAGTTAGAAACCGTAATAAAAAGCCCCATTTCAATATAAATAAAATTTGTATAAATAAACAGACTAGGTAATGTGCATAATATAAATGAATTAACTTTATAACATCTGAAAAAAATAAAATTATCTAGGGTATGACAATATGAAGGAAAATATTAAAATATTAATATTTTAATAATTAATAATGTTAATTGATATTAATTCTCCTTAATTTTTTCTAAAAAATTAATATAAGCCCAAAAACATCATGAAGAGTGTTTTTTCATGTAGAAAGCTAATATGAAAGTTCATATGGAAAAGCAAAAAAGCAAAATATTCATAGGGAAAAAAATCCGAAAAGGAAGAGCATTAGGTAAGGGTGGGATGGAACATTGCAAATGCTAAAATGCGTGTTATGTATTTTATATTCTTATAGAGCAGCAATATAAGATAGAATATATATGCTAATTAATAAACAATAAATTAATGGTACAAAGAGAATGTCCAGAATAAACTCAAATACAAATATATCTTAGTATATGACAAAGGGACTATGCCAAATCAATGAGGGCAATGTATTATTCAATGAGTTGTGTTGGGACAGCTAGAAAAACTAAACTTGGATTCATATTGCACATTTTGTATCAGAATAAATTCCACATAAATCAAAGGTTTAAATGGATAGATATATAAAACAATAACAAACTAGAAAATTTTCTGATAAAATTCTTTCATAATATCAATGCCATGGTAGCAACACAAACCCCATAACCATAAAAGAAGTATTTAACAAATTTTGACCTTGAAAAGCAAGACCTGCTCACAAAAAAAAATCTTAGACGTCAAAAACCACCACAAACAAACTTCTGAAACAATAAAGGGTAAAAATATTTGCAAAAATATTCCCTAGCATAAAATGCCTACAAATAGATAATAGACAAGATGAATAAAACATAGAAAAGGCTAAAAGGTAGGATTAGAGAGCTTAAAGATATAAATATATTCAGTTTCTTAATATAAGATAAATGCTCAACTACATTAAAACATCATTTTCTTTTTGCTATTAGTCTGACTAATATTAAAATTTGATAATTTCATTAGCAAATATTGTTACAAAGGGCATGTGTGTACATTTCTGGTGAAAATGTCAACAGGTACCAACACCATGGAAGACAATTAGGCAATAAATCTACATAAAAACAGCCATGTCCTTCACTAAGCAATTCCATTTTTAGGAATTTATCATACTGCATATAAATTGTAATGTATATTCATTGCAGCATATTTTGAAATAATAAAGAGATTAGAATTTCCATCGATATGGCCTAAATTTCCATGTATACATGACTAGTGAAAAAATATTTTGCATCCATACCATGGATATTATACTATAATATATGAAATATATAGCTATAAGGAAATAATGAAAATGTTTACATATTTAATACTAATATGTAATGGCTTCAAAGATAAGTTGTTGAATGAAGAAAAGTGCAGAACACAGAGTATAGAACATCCATTGATATGGTCTAAACTTCCATAGATGTGGAATTGGTTTAAAAATATGGTATGTCTATAACATGAAATACTATAGATGTCTATGTAATAAACTCTGAGATGTGTTAATAGAAGAAAAATGAACTTGTTTTAAAAAAAGAAACATGGTAAAACTACTTAAGCATGTTTGCATAATATAAGATACCTTTTGAACAGTACACAGAAAACCTATTAACATTTATTGACTCTCCAAGGAGAACCGAGTGGCTGAGAGACCAGGGTGAAAGTGAGACTTTTTACACTATGCTTTTTGTTTCTTTTGAATTTTGAACTTTGTGATGAGCTGCTTATTCAAAATCTAAAATAAAAATAATTAGTAAATTAATAATAAATAAATCTATTGACATTGAAAATGAGACACTACATGTTAAGCACCTGCAAGTATGTCTGGCATTTAGTAAATAACAAATGTTTGCCATTGTTGTTAATTTGGGTTTAATATGAGGCATGGATATGAGAACATAATTGGATTGCATGATAAAGGGCTACAAATAGATGCTGTGACATATTGAATACAAACTGTTATATGGGCTTAATGGGGCTTGGCGTGAAGTAACTGAAAGATCATCAACTTTGGAGCAATACAGACTAGGTTTGTATTCCAGGGTAGACAATTGCTATATGTTTGACTTTGAGAAAGTTATTTACCTCCATCAGTCTCAGGTTGTTGTTTTGTTTCATTTTGTTTTTTCATTGTAAAATGAGGATAATGATACCTTACCCTATCAAGGATGTAACAAGTAGACACAACTTATATGAAGTGCCTAGGATTCCCTGTGACATAAAAGAGATTTGGCTCATGGTAACTACTTTTAAAATTCTAAAAATACTAAAAGTATTTCCTTGATGTAGGAACTAGGATGTAATTTTTAAGTAGAAGGACAACTATCTTATGTTTAAAAACAATGGAAAATTTACTTTATACAAAATTTATTGGGGAGGAAATTTTCTATATTCTTCATACATGAAATTAAGTTAAACTGAACCAGAGACAAAGCAGTAAAGTATTATTATCTAACTGCTCTCCATCCTAAGGAACCCTGGGGTGGTACCGAGAAATGAAACAGATGTTTATCAGTCTCATGGAATGAGAAATATTTCAGGATATAGGTTATAATTTCCAAAGACTTGTGGAAATGTTTTTCTTAATATCTCTATGATCAGAACTCCTTGGAAAAAAAGACATATAAAAGAATACTAAGTATGTATACTCATTGATTAGGCCTCTTTTTTTAAAAAAAAATATATTCTTTTGAAAAAGTTTACTAGAAATCACTTTCTATTGGTCAAAAGAAAAAAACTTACAAATCAAAATTTAATTCTAGGTTGCTTAAATTTTGCCTCCCTAAGCAAGACAAAACCATTGATATTAGATAATAATGAAAATACAGAGTTTCTCCATATGAATCTTGAATAATGGCCTTGAATGAGAGAGACTGACTATAGCCTCTAACCAAGGAGCAGAGAGACAGCACGTCAAAAGATCTGAGCTTGGGTCTCTGACTTGAGCTACCGTAGTTGGCCTAATCTATCCATCCCAGATCTTAACGTGGGATGGTTAAGACTTGTTTATAAGTCAAACCTGGGATGGTTTGACTTATTTATGGAAGAAGCCAAGGTGTGGTCAGGGGAGGAGGGGAAGAGGAAAGAAGGATGTCTAGGAGAAACCTTTAACAAAACAGCTGCTGCAATGGCATCAATTTTGAGGTGACTGCCTGTACTACACCTGTGTCTAGCTATGGAAACTGTATTAGATGTACAGAAGCCCTTTTTAAAACAATTATACACTACAGCCCCTCAGCCAGCTCCCATTTATGCTGATAGAGTCACATTTCAAGCACCCAAAGATTTGGCTCCTTGGATTTAGGGTTTCCTCTAAAACCAGAGAGCTTCCCCAGCTGACGGCAGGCACAGCTCAGCCCAGAAATGCAAGGAAATTAAGCCTCCCTGGAGGTAACCCTCAACCAATGGGGGCAGGGGTATTGAGAATAGGGGTTGATGGGTAAATGTCCCAGGTACCTGTCTTTGAGGAGATAATTCTGAGGTAAGATCTACATGGTTCCTTGAATGGCTGAACATCACAGATGACTAGCTCAATAATGCAGATTTGATTGGCTTTTCATCCTTCTCTGTCTTAATTTCTCATTTTCACTTTGGCTTCCTGGCATCCATGTCCTAAATATCTACCTATATTGAGATCCTTGTCTTGGGTTTAGATTTCTGGGGAGTCCAAATGAAGATCAGATCAATTTGAACTAATGAGAAGAAAAACAAGTACCATTTCTTTATTTCCTTACCTATTAATCTCAATTATAAAGGTTAGTGGATTTTTTTTAAGTACCTGGCTTTTAGTCTTCAATTTGAGCAGATCATATTATAGAAAAATGAAAGAGGGAGAGATTTGAGAGTCTATATTTGATTATTCACATCTGGCTAGAACTTTCCAAGTCTCAGTATATAACCTCTGGAAAGTCTTACCAAGGAAATAACTGCAAATAGAGATGTTTATGTACCAAAGATGTCACTATATTATCACTGGCAGATAAGCCTCTTTTACTAAATGAATGATGCTTTACTTGCCCACAGGACAATATTCTTTTTTCTTCTGGGCTAGAGATATAAAATCAAGGATCCTTTTCAAACAGTGCCCTTCTGCCTTCATAACCTGGACCTCAGAATGTAACAACACTACCAAATATACAACATACAGAACAAAGAATAAATTCATTCACTGCTGTCTGAGGTAATACTATATACTTCAACCTTAACGTCACCTCTAAAAAGATTAGATACAACCAAGTATATATTATAGAGAGAATGAGAAGAATATGGGCTTTGAAATTATACCATGCAAGTTAAAGGAATCGAGACTATTTATCTGAGAGAAGGTCAGTCTCAAATGGACATAGCAGCCTTTTCAAAAGAATTATTCCTGTTCTGAATAGCACTGAAGGAAGAATCAGAGCCAAACATGGGCTATAAGGAAAATAACTTGGGTACAATAGAAGTAAGAACTTCTGAGAATCAGAGCTCTCTAAATATGGAATAAGCTACCAATGAGAACATGGCGATCTTTATAATTGAGGATGTTCAAGTATAAGCTACATGTTAGTAACTGGCAATAAAATTATAGAAGACAGGCAGACATTTGATACAAACAGTGGAGTAAATAGATTTTAAATTCTCTTCCAACTTACAGAGTCTATGATCTGAAACTATTTAGTTGATTAAACCATTAGTTGAATAAAATCTGTTAACTTGCAAAGTTGTCAATTATTCAATATTACTGTACCTTTACAACACACAGAACACCTTCATTAGTTTCTTTATCTGTACTGATTTTGAAATTTCCATTTTCATTTCCCTTTAAAATGGTGAAATTGGCTCTCCAATTGGCAGTTTTAATTAAATCCTTATCTTCTATCGGTATTCGTAAGATTTCCACATTGAATGCATTTTCCTCTACAGATGCTTCATACTGAAACAGAAACAGCGCATTGAAAATTAACTTTATAACGAGAACTTTTTCAAATAAAGTGAAATGCTTCTTCCACTTCAAAAGTGCTTATCATTTTATATAGATTATTTCAAAACTTTGAATCACAGATGCTATTGTTTCATTAAGGGTTGTCTGTTAAATAAAAGAAGAACTTCCTTACAAATGCTCTAATGTTACTGGCCTTTAACAAAAGAGAGATAATATAAGGACTAACACGAATAAAAAAATAGATTTATATATCATCTGTTTAAACTTTAATTTTAGTAATAAAATAAACATAAAAATCCCAAAGTATAACAAATATTTTATTAATTCAGATTAAATAACAAATGATAATAATAAAGCAGAGATAGATTTTGACATTATGTACTTACAGCATTTTGTCTGAAAGTGGGTGCATTATCATTCGAATCTTTAACTGTTATGATACAAGTTGATGTACCTGTCAATCCAAAAAATTGACCATCCATGTCTTGTACTTTCATTATCAATGAGTACTTGTCTACAACCTGAAGGCAAAGCAAATATTTAACTAGTCTTGAAAACTTTTGTTTATGTTTATAAATAAAACCTCAATTGCATACTCTTCTATTTGTGTGGATCCATGCTTTTATTTGATTTCCATATTTGCATATACTCTAGGAATTTGGTAAACAAGGGAAAGCTGCAAAGGTAGGCAGAAGTTAATTACAAAGAGCTATACCAAGAATTTATACTTAAGCTTTAACGAACACGTAATAGGGAAAGGTTTTATGGAAGTCATAAGGTAAGCACAAAATTAGAACATTTGAATTTCAGAAAGAATATCCTTTTTGGGGGTGGAGACAGGGTCTTGCTCTGTTACCCAGGTTAGAGTACAATAGTGTGTCGTAGTTCACTACAATCTCAAACTCCTTGGTTCAAGCGATCCTCCTGTCTCAGTAGCTGGGACTACAGGCACATGTTAACACACCCAGGTAATTTTTCATTTTTTATAGAGACTGGGCCTCATGATGTTGCTCTAACTCCTGGTGTCAAGCCATCCTCCCACCTCGGCCTCCCAAAGTGCAGGGATTATAGGTTTGAGCCACTGTGCCCAGCCTAGAAAGAATGTTCTTAAAGAAGTTTTCATGTAATTTGGAACGAGTTAATCTGAGAATCAGAGCAACCAGTCAAAGAGCCCCTGCGGTAAGAACAGGGGTTCCAAATCTGAGGCTGTAGCAATAAGGACAGATAAAGGGTGACAGGAAAGTTACTTGGCAGTCAGAATGGAGTAAGATTTGATAATGAATTCTATACACAAGTTAAGAGAGAAAGAGGGGGTTGAGAATGATGCTCAGGTGTCCCACTTGGAGAGATAGAGAGACAGGGGTATCACCAAGCAATTAGAGAAAATGCAGAAGGAGGGACAAGTCTCTGAGGAATTGAACAGTACTGGGGCTGGCAAAGAGGAGTGAAAATAATGAGTTTTGTTTTGCATGTGTTGAATTTTATGTGCCTAAGGGAAATCTAAGGAGCATGGTCCAGAAGGCACTTGGGTAGATGGCCTCATACTTAAGCAAGAGATTGTGGCCAGAAATATCTATCTGCAAGTCATCAGTACGTAAATGGTGCCATCGAAATTACAGCAGGAATCAGATTATTCAGGAAAGGTTACAGGATGGGAAGAGCTGAAGATACAAGGAACGACAGCATTTCAACATGGGGAAATTAAGACTATGCAAAGGCCACTTACAAGGAAATATCAGAGAAGCAGGAGGAAAATCAGAAATATAAGGGAAGAGAGAATTTCAACAAACGTCAACAATAGACAGGGATTTAAGGTAACTGTTGGATGCGGCAGCGGAGTTTTGCAGATGGTGTGGTGATATTGAACTGAAGTCATGAATTTGTGGAACAATCATCTTTGCTGCCTTTCTCTTTTACCTTACTATTTTGTAGCCATTCCTTTTGTTCTTTTATTTTTCTTCATTTTCTGTTTCCATCTTTCTTCCCTTACTCCTCACTTTATTTGATCTCCGTTCCACATTGAAAACCAATATTCCCACTTTAAAACACTCCCCCACAGTCTTCAAGACTCTCTGATACCCTATTTTTTCTTTTGCTTCCTCCAAACTCATTGTTTCTTTATCTCCCCTGTTCACTTCCTTTATTTCTAGCGTCGTTCCCACCCCTCCACACACAGACCCTCACCAAGAAAGCAGGCCTGAGTTTGAACCCAAAACTGTATCTGTGTAACCTTAAATTTAATTTTTCTAAACCTCATTTTTTACTTTGTTGATTAAAACCTACTCAGTTGCCAGTTGTCAATTATTCACTTGATTATCACATCAACTCTACATACTCTACAGATACAAAAACACATTCATATTGTCCCCTTCAAACTTTCCCATTTATTATTATCCTTATGTTTATAATATAAAATAAAATGCTCTGACTCCACAAAAAATGAAAATAACTATAAGTTAAAACCTTGGTCTACTTTTGATTCCTTTTCATAGATTCCCATTATCCCTCCCTTTTTCTTTAGTATCAAATCCCCTTGATTTCTTCTTTGCAATATCCCTCCAGGTCATATCAACCCTTCATTTATGGTATTCTAGTTGTAGTGGGAAACACTAACGTAGCTATTTTCTACATGTGAAATCGATTCATAGCTTTCTAATAAAGCTTTCTAATGAAGCTATTTTCTACATGTGAAATCAATTCATCTGCTTTAGTCAATAATGCATGGCTCTGAGTTAAATGGAGGCTGACAAAATGGACAGAACAAAAACAACAAAAAAGATTAGCAGATTCAGCACAATGATTTGACTTAAGCAAGGTAATCGCTCTTTCTGACTGTCAGACTTCTCCCCTGAAAATTGGATATAACACCTATCTCGTCAAACAAGGACATTCTAAAAATCAAATAAAATTATGCATAAAGAAGTTGAACATAAAGTGCTGTATACATGATAATATGCTATCACTATCATCCAAAAAATGTTACATATTTTAAATAACTCATCAAGTTTATTTCAACTAATTCTTTCCCAACTAAAAGTACACATATCCATAATAATTGGATAGGAATCAGGGTATGATCTACACTCATGCAAGAAGCAAAACTAATTGTCCTACATGAGAATTGAAACCTTTGCTGAACTGGAACCAACTAGCTACACATAAAAAATAAAATAATATTCAATAACAATTTTTACAGGACATATCTTTCTGATTTTTTTTCTTACTCCTTCTAAATACTGATTGATTTGTATTTCTATTCTTGTGGCTACTCTTACATAAGGAGAAATAGAATTAATATAACAAATAGGAAAAATGCCAAGAATTCTTAACATCATATGCCCAAAATAAAATTAAAAACTCAATCCACCAGATAGCAAATTAGAGTCAATGGGAGGAAAGTGAGTGCTCAATTCCCTGTGAAATGAAACTCCGTGGAGCATGCAAGCTACCTCTCTGTCCAAATAATGAGAGACGATGGTGATCACGCCTGTGCTGGGATGCACGGAAAAGAGCCCAGGTGATCTTGGCATTTGCTCCATAATGCTGTACTTCAGGCGTGTATGCATCGTGTCTGGTTCATCTCTGTCTGTGGCACAAACCACCCCCACTGTAGTACCTGCACATTTAAAAAAAGAAAAGAAAAAAAAAGAGCCTTTAATTTCCTGAATTGAAAAATATATTTAGAAGTATACACATTTTTTAAGTTTCAAAAATGATGGTGGAAACTTAATTTAATATATATTTCTTACCAGAGGTATTCCATCTTTAGATAGTACAGATGAATGTGACTTCAAACTTATCATACAAAATATTTTGATGCTGAAAATTAAGGTATGGTTTTATTTTGCTCACAGTTTAAAATGTTCGATAGTAAATAAATTTTTTTAGTCATTTACTATCATTTACTATTTTTTTAGTCATTTACTGGTTAAATAGCAATCAAAAACAATTTTAATACATCTTTCCACACGTTGCAATAACAAACCCTAGGTGGAGGAATAAATAAAGTCATGGGACTTTTGATTAATAGCTGTATCAAGACCAATTTGGGGGTATACAGTAATTATGCAGATGGTCAAATTGACCTTCAGTAGCCTAGTCTCTCCTTTCTGTGATCTTTTTTGCTAGTCTCTGATTTGACTTATTCCCTCCACCAACTTAGTATCACAGCCTTAACTGGTCTGAACCTACTGATGTAATGTGTTTAAAGTACCCTGGGTTGATCTGGGCATCAAAGTGTTTGCCCTTTATTTTTCTCTATTATTATTAGAGCACACAAAATCCTCCAAAAAGAGTCTGAAACCACTTACCCCTTTTTGAAGAAGGGAAAACATAACAGAGTCATAAATTGTGAAGCTAAAAACATTATAGGTTATAAAACATAATTAATTCCTTTTACGGGTAAGAAAATTCAAAGGGACTTCCTTGAGTTCCCACAGTGAATTAATAATAGACCCTACATCAAAAACTGAGTTTCCTAGACTATTATAACCATTTTTACTATTTACATGTATCCTATAACATCATGTTGTAAACCCCCACTACATACAATAAAATTTGTTCAAAAAGAAAACAAAACTAGGTTTCTTAAACTCCAAACGCATGATTTTTTTTATTTTTTAATTGTACCAGGTGAGTAATAAACAAGTGAACATCAATGACATTAAATTTGCAAAGTAAAATATAAAGGTGAAAAGCACATAGAATAATGCAGTCAAGACCTAAGTGACTACTGGAAACTTTAATAGGCAAGTTAGCAAAGTCATCCCTTGTGACTGAGCCCATGTTCTTTCAACTTTATTGTGAGTGGTTATTCTCCATAGTGCAAGCCTCAGAAGCCATCCTGAATGCCACACTTAAGGGCCAGGTAAAATGAAATACTTTGGTTTTCCACATGTGAGAGCAAGTGTTTAGGATGAAGAATATCTGATGTAAGTTTCTCTGAAGCGATTCCAGTATTCATTGCAAAGTGGAAGTAGTGAGGTAGTAGTTTTAAGAGAAGAGAATATAAATTAGAGCTTAAAATAATTGTATCCTCAGTGAATGCCATTTATCACCTTCTTAAACAAAACCGCATAAAAATATGTATGCTGATTTTAATTGTTTTGTTCATTCTACCCTGCATGGCACATATTGATTGCAACTGGGATTTAATATTATATTTTCTGATAAGTAAATACCAGGTGAGTGTTATCTCAGGATGATCTGGCCTTGAGTATGAAAAAGCTCAGTGTCTCAAAAAGTGTACACAAACATATTTAAAATGATACATTTTATGCTTACAAGCAGACTTACCAAGTCTACTACTTTCTGAAACTTCAAAATTATAAATTGCTTCTGTGAAAACAGGGTTGTTGTCATTTTCATCCTCTACTCTGATGGGCAGGGGGAGAGGTAAATCTGCTGAGTACCCGTCTGCAGTCGAGGCATAGGCAATCAACTGCAAAACAGGGAAAAGCAAGTTCAGTAGCCTGTTGGTATCAGATTCTAGTAAAAGAGAATAAGATGCTTTATCTACTACCTTCTTTGCAAGTCTTTTCAATAATAAACAACATGAAAGATCTTTATTCAATGCTTTTGAAATTATCAAAGCATGAATGGAGAAACACGTTAACTACTGCAGAGAGCATCCAGTATTTGGTGGAAACGGCTACTTGAAAAAAACTTCAGAGTACAGAGAAAGTAAGGGATGATTCTGTCCATTAGACTGAGAAATTACATGTGAACATAGAGACTTGCATTATAGTTTTTATTTTCTCCACAATCAGAAAGTTACATTGGGGAGAATAATTAAACCCACTGCAATGGGAAAAATCCCTACAACATAATCTAAATAAGTCAACAATTTCCAACCTTGTCACTACCAAGCCCTTTTATTGTTTTACCCAAGAGACCACATATTTGTAAGAGGTTTTATAACAAAATACACTTGCTGATTGCTCCATTGCTAATCAATTAAAGGCAACGTAATGTCAAATAGAATCTATTTCTATTTAGCACACTATTAGAACACCGAAGTGAACGTTTTCTAACCAAAAGCAAAGAATGTCACATGGGGGACATCAGTCATGTTTGCTCATGCAGCGCCTCTTCCCTCTTCTTCTGGGAACAAAATCCCTCTTTCCAATAAAGAATCATCCCCGTGAACCACAGGAATGGCACATGACTCCGCGGCATTTACCATATTATACTGAAAATTGTCTGAATTATTCCCTATTGACTGTAAGCTTAGTAACCCCTTATTTGGGTTTGATCTCTCACTTTAGCTTCCTTATCTAGTTCTCAGACATGATCAGAGAATCATACACCTGGAATAAAGACAAAAATGGCAGAGCAGTAGAGAAAGAGGACCCTTCCAATCAACTTGGACATGTCTTGGAGAGAGGAAAATGTATCAGTGACCAAAGAGAGAGAATATTTCATAAGTAAAACCAATTGATGGGAAATGCACTGAAATTTATATTCAAATACAATTAAATCTCTTTGCTTCATTTCAGGCTTACCTAACAGGAGTTGAGATAAAGAAGCCGACCAAGTATCCCAAAACATTGCACACTTGACTCTAAGATACCTTCTAAGCAGAGAGTGCAAGTAGACAGGAGAGAGTAGATAGAGTGAGTATCAGAAGAAACACAGTTAAATAATTTAAAATCAGGTATATCAGTAAAACTCGTACGTCAAAAACATCATATTCTTCACGATCCACGGACTTGGTACAAAACAGATTTCCAGTGTCTCTTTCTATATAAAACAAATTTAAAGGTTCTTGGTCAACTCCACGCCCACTTATTGAGTAGAAGATGGTATAGTTCTGTGCTGCATCAGATTGAACCTAAAAGGGGAAAAAGTATGCAAAAAAGTTACAATTAAATTCAGTTAAAATGATATTTTTAAGCACAGCTGATGCGTTTATGTATGTATTTTTTTTTATTTTAAGGAGATAATTTCAATAGAAAAGAATAATAATACCCATTATTGCCAAGAGTAAGGCAAATAGGGACTCTCACGTACCAAAGAGAGGAATGCCAATTGGAACATACCTTAGGGAGAGAAACTGACAAAAATTAAAGGAATGAGCTATAATAAGGATAAACAGGGAAGGCTCTTCCTGGCAGAGGAAATAGCAAGCACAAGGGAACAGGGCAGGGTTGTGCCTGGAATATTCAAGGAGTAGCAAGGAAGCCACTGTGATTGGAGTAGAAAGCAAAAGGGAGAAAGAAATAGGAGATGAAGATGTAGTAAGGTAATAGGGACCACATCATGTAGAATCCAAGCATGTTGGCTCTTCCTTGGAGTTAAATGGGAAACCACTGGAGACCTTAATTTACATAAGAATAACATCATCTGATTTATATTTTTAAAGAGTAATACTTGCTGTTTTGTTAAGACTAGATTTGGGCAGGTGGGTAAGGAAAAAAGTAGAAAGACCACTTGGTTACTGCAAAACTACAAGGAAGAGATGATAGTTGGTTAGACTAACATGGTAGCAATAGGGGTGGTGAGAAGTGGCTGGATTCTGGATATAATTTAAAGGTACAAGCTATTAGAATTTGCTGATGGGTTGGATATATGGTAGAAAGATGGAAGTCAAGGATACCATGACAGAGGATGCTAGTATCTCTAAGTATCTATTCTGCCCATCTTCTTGAGGATTAGAACTTATAACTGAGCATAAGGTTGCCCAGAAGAAAGACATTCCTCAGTCACCTTTGCAGTTAGGCACAGCCACATGAAAAGGTCAGGTCAATGGGATGTGAGCAAAAATAATATGTGCAAGATCCAGACTGTGCTCTAGAAGGTGAGAGAGTGTGTTTTCCCTTTGGACACAATGAAGAGCCATCTTGAACGTGCAGAGCTGACCAAGCTAAAAAATAAAGAACCCTGGTTCCCTGGTGTTTTCTCAATTAGAACCTTTTTACTCAATCACACTTTTATATCAGAGTCACTGTCTTGCTTAAGTCACTTTTATTTGGGATTTTGGTAAAATGTAGCTATACCAATTCCTGTAATAATACAGGAATTAAAAGTTTAGCTATGAGAACAATAGATGGATATCGTAAATTGGGCTCAACTTTTGCATTTTATTTTCCTTCTACAATGTCCAATGTCCTTTCATAGGGTAGACACTAGAAAGATTCAAACAAAAACAAATCAAAAACCCTAAATTTTGAAGAATCTCTTGAAATCAGAGTTCTGAATTTAATTATGGATGATCACATGTGCTTGCACATGATTTGGAAGCCATAAGTGGGGCAGATGTCTTGTTTTTGCTGCTTCTACTGTTTTTGCTGGCATCATAGTTGTTTTCTTTTCTCTCTTTTGCTTTTTCTATCTTTCTTTTTTTTCCTGGAAAAGCAGAAGTACCTTTAGTTATTCACCAACTTTGTGTGTGTCAAGAGACAGGTTATGAATCAATCTTTTTGCTGATATTGGTTGGAGTCATTCAGAGATTGTTCTGAAGTTGCATGAGGAGGAACAGCTTCCTGCCTGTGTTGTTTTTCTAACTGTGCCAGTTAGGTACTTTGGTTCTAGAATCACCACCTTCTCCACCATGGAGAAAGTAATATGTCCCTTCGTTGTAGGTTCCGTAGTGTAGCTAGCTTGAGGATTTGTTTCTGAAAGTTCAACTAAAGTTTGTATCTTTAGTGCTCCCAACAATTCTGTAAACTCTTTAACACACTGCACTAAATTCCTATCTGTTAACTACTTGGAGAGAAGTGTGCTTTCTACAACTAAAACCTTATGAAACAGACTCCAATGCCCAAATAGTCAGAAGGATTAAACTGCCACTAACTGAGATGGGAAGATGTTTTTAGGAGAAAAATCAAGCATTCTATTTGTATACGTTAAGTTTGAAATTCTATTAAACTTCCAAGTAGATATATTCATTAGGCAGTTTGGGCTGGAAATATGAAGTTTTAAGTATCCAGTATATAAACAGTACTTAGAGCCATGAGATTGGATGAGATCACCAAGAGCAAGGGCAGGGATGTCAATAAACAAAAGGCAAGATTAATTACCCAAGTCCTGGAGTTCTCCAAGGTTCAGAGACTGGGATGGGGGGCAAGGGTGGTGGATGAGGCAGAACCAGCAAAACATACTATAAGGAATGAGTGGTCAATGAGTTAAGTGGAAAACTAGGTGAATGGTGTTCTAGAAGCCAAGTGAAGAAAATATTTCCAAGAGGAGGGAAAGGTCAGCTATGTCCAATGTACGTATGTCAAGGAAATGAGGACTAGAGGTGGCGATTAGTTTAGCAACACAAAAGTTAAAACCAGCTATGATTAGTATAACTTTGGCAATCAAAAATCATTTCTTAATATGCCTTGGCAGTGTTTGAGTTTAATATTCATGAAGAAGAAACAAGTGTCTAGCACTGGAGAGAATAAAAAATAAGTGTTAAAGACTCCTCTGGAAGGACAGTTAAAAACTTAAACAAGTAGCACAGGTCACACCATAAATGTTAAATAGCAATCACAATAACAGAAATTTAAGGGGAAAAAAAGGCAAGCACAAAGCCATAGCCCTACTTCAGTATTTGAAAAGTAAACCTGATCATGTCATTAACCTGCTTAAAAATTCCTCCTTGTTTTTAGGATAAAGTTAAACTTCTGAGCAGAACATGCACAGCCCATAATGGTTTGACCCCTACCTGCCTCTTCTGGCCCATCTCCCTGCTCCACCCCATATCATATTTAGCAAGACTAAGCTACCCAGAGCTCCTCTGCGGAGCCATGCCTGCTCTCACCTCTGTGCTTCCCTCTTCTTCCCATAATTATTCACCTACACAAAACTTTCCCATCCTTCAGGACTCAACTCAGATGTCTCCTCCTCTAAGGCTTTTCTTGCTTTTTACCACCTTATCTCAGGGCTTGGTGTTCATCCCATGTGTCATCAGATCTGCATCTCTGTCATAGAGTCATGGCACTCATCCCTGAGTGTTCTAATCATTAGCCTACTTCTGTATCTCCTTCACTCAGCCAATAAACCACATGACAGCAAGCAAGGGCCATGACTAAATTTATTTCTATCTTTAGGACCCTGAGCTGTGCCTTCTACAGGATATAGTAGATGCTCAGTAACTATCTGCTGAAGGAATAAACAAAGATCACTCAATAGCTTTAGAGTCTTTCTCATATTAGTAGTTTTTTAGTGATTTTCTTTCTCATTTTACTCACTTTTATTATACCTCATGAACATCTTCAATCAGATCAGTTTATTTTTAAATGTTTTAAGAGTTATTAAACTGGAATAAAACAGACTCTTAGAATTGAAGCACTCTCCACCAGGAGGAATGTAAACCTACTTGCTGAAGAAACAAAGGGAAGGGGCCCAAGGAATTTTCTTGCATTGAACAAGGAATAGGTGCCCATCTCCTCTTGGCACGCCTGAGAACAGTTTCTTTAGTTTGCCTTTTCTTCAATACCTGAATTTAGAGAAAGAAAAAAATGAATAAATAAAAGCACAACAGTGTACTTTGTTGTAAAATAGCAGACAACTCATAAAGCTAATGCCTCTCTGGAGGCTCAGGCTCAGGAATTTCCATGCTGAAGCTAGCCCAGTAAATAGTCTTTTTGCATTAGAAAGGTAAGAAAGAATATATATCCAAATTGTAAAGGTTTGAGAGATTAGATAACTTCCTTTTGTTTACCTTTCTAGTACTGTCCATACTTTTAGGTTAGGAAAATCATCACTGTACTCTTAGTTCTTCTTGCTTTGTCCCAAATAGAGATGGAGAACAGTTTCTCTCTATAACAATCTCTAGACAGCACATAATCATTCTTTCTGTTAAAGCCTCACACTCTCAGGTGAATCAGAGAAAGAAAATGCAAGTCCTTCAGTGCCTGAGTGCTCTATCTGCACTGTCCAATATGGCAGCCAACCCCAGCCACGTGATATTTAAATACAAATTTACTAGAATTAAATAAAATGAAAAGTTCTATCCTTCAGTTGCACTAGCCACATGCCAAGTGCTCAGTAGCCATTAACATTGGGCTACCATATCAGACAGTGCAGATTCTAGAACATTTCTATCATTGCAAAAAGTTCCAGTGGACTTTTTCGTGACGTCCATTTATTTCATATTACAAGGGAGACATTTTATTTCATAAAAATTAATTAATACATAATTGTATTAAATACAATTAGTAAAACACTAAGCAGTTGTTTAAATTTCCTTTATCATTAATAGAGTTAACATAAATTTAGGTGTAATCCTGTCTAAACCTTTCATCATTTTGTGACTAGCTTCATAACAACATTCTTCACAATAAATTGTTTGCACTAAAAAAAATTCTGAATGCTGTAACAGAGGAGTAACCACACTGACACTGGTGCACAAAAGCCATTAATTAGAATTTACAGGTGGAAGAAGCCTTCACAAGGGAAGTATCATTTAGATTTAACAAAGTAAAACCAAAGCCAATGCTTACACAGTGTTAGGAAAGAGAGGGAGAGAGGAAGAGAGGAGGGGGGAGGAAAAAAGGGGGGAGGACAGAAATATCACATGTATCCTTTGGTCTTCTTTGCATTTTTAATGACAGCATTCTAATGAAAAGAAAAATATGCCTGAAAATATTCAATGGACTTTGTATACCTTCTTCTGATGTTCCAGGAGAACAGTAATCTCTTTCTGAGTCTGTTTCTTTGTGTCAGAAAGCCGTATAGTGAAGGATCTTTTCCTATCAGACAACACAAGAGCACCGGCTGTGTACACTGACCCGTCATCTAGAACTCTGAAAGCAGGATCACTTGACTGGATGAGGTCTGCAGATCTGAGGCACTCTTTCAAATTAACTGCAAGTAAAAATCTTCGAGTTATAAGGTAGAAACACATGCAAGCCAAAAAAAAAAAAAAAAAGGTGTTAAAATAATTTAGACAACCTTCTTCAAAATCATGAAGTAGAATGAATGAAATAAACCCTCACTTTGCATTTTCCAAGCATCTTAATCCGTCTTTTTACGTTATTAAAAAATTATAATTTTCTTTCAGTCAAAAAATAGTTCTTGATTATATATTTCTATTAAATAAGGTGTTTTAAGTTTTGAATGTTTCTAATAGGCTTATAAAAATGATCTTCTAATTAAAGGTTGGACACATTGCAATCATGAGAAAGCTGAGCTACACACCCACAAACACACCTGAATAAACAAACAGAAAAGCTTCCTTAATACAGCTTGAGCCTTTTAAGAGATACCTATCTTCAGCCAAAAGTCATACACCTGAGCTCAAAGAGCAATCAAGTAATAAAAACATGTCTGTTTCAAAAAGACTGTTTTGAAATTTCTTACCTCTGCCGACCATTTTGTCTACCTCTAGTTTAGAAGGTACATTAAATTTCACCTTTTTGCAGGCTTCACCAGCAAGACTGAAGACCTAGAATTAAAAAGGCCACATTAATACAATATAGAATAAAGATTAAAAAAAACCATGTGATCATCTCAATAGATGCAAAACAAGCAATTGACAAAGTCCAACACCTATTTACAATAAACCCTCAACAAATTATGAATAGAAGGAAACGTGCTCAGCATGTATAAAAGGCACCTATGAAAAAGTTACAACCAACTTCCCACTCAATGGAGAAAAGCAGAATGCTTCCTCTAACATCAGGAACAAGACAATGATGTCTGTTCTCACCACTTCTATTCAACATTGTATTGGAGCGTTTAGCCAGGGCAACTACACAAGAAAATAAAATCAAAGGCACCCAGATTGGAAAGAAAAAAGCAAAATTGTCTCTATTCACAGATTACATAAATTTGCACATAGAAAATCCTATGGAATCCACTGAAAAACTTATCAAAATGCATAAATGAGTTCAGCAAGGCTACAGGATATAACGTAAACATGCAAAATTTAATCACATTCCTGTACACTAGCAATGAAAAATCTGAAAACAAAACTAAGCAAACAATTGCATTTGCAATTATTATCAAGAAGAATAAAATACTTTGGAATAAATATAGCCAAAGAACAAGATTGTACACTAAAAATCATAAAATATTACCAAAAGAAATTTTAAAAAACCCAGGTAAATGAAGAGATATCCCATCGTCATAAATCAGAATATATAGTCCCCAAATTCATTTACAAATTTAATACAATATCTATCAAGATGCCAGCTAACTTTTTTAAAGAAATTGAAAATATAGAATAGAACTAAAATCCCAGAAATAAACTTTTACATTCATGGTAAGCTTCCAGAAAGTTCAAGGGAAATAAATAATCTTTTCAACAAATGGTGCTGAAACATTAGGTCTTCATGCAAAAAAGTGAATTTGGACCCCAAACTCACACCACACACAAAAATTAACAAAAAATTGACCACAAACTTAAATGTAAGAACTAAAACTGTTTATAGAAAAACTTAAGAGTAAATCTTCACTATCTTGTGTTAGGCAATGATTTCTTATATATAACACCAAAAACATAATAATAAAGAAAAATTAATAAGTAGAACTTAACCAAAATTAAAAATTCTTGCTATCCAAAAGATACCATGAAGAAAGTGAAAATACAACTCAAAGAACGGGAGAAAATATCGTCAAATCATATAACTATAAAGGACTTGTATCCAAAATATATAAATAACTCTTACAACTCAAAAAAAGATAAATAACACTAAAAAATGAGCAAAGGATTTGAATAGACATTATCCAAAAAAGACATGAAAATAGTCAATAAGCAGATGAAAAGATGCCCTAACATCAGTAGGCATAAGGG
>CAUYRT010061685.1:0-10906 GCA_963574885.1 Lepilemur ruficaudatus | reverse complement strand
CTTTACTCCATTTTAAGTGTACAATTAAATGATTTTCAGTGAATTTACCAACATGTACAGTGAATCACATAAATCAGTTTTAGAGGAATTCCTTTCCCCTATTGAGACCCCTAATTCTGCTCCCCAACTACTTTTCAAGCATGTTCCACCCCCCCACAGTGCCCACCACATTGCTCAGACGTGGATTTAGCCCCCACCCCGCAATTCCCTAGTGATCACCCCCACCATTTGAGCACCATAGTGTTAATCAGTCAGTACCAGTTTGATGGTGAGTACAAGGGGGGCCCATTCTTCCGGTCTTGTGTCACCTCACTTCGAATAATGGGCTTAAGCTTAATACAGGATAATATAAGCAGTGCTAGCTCATTGTCATTTCTTAAAATTGAGTAATATTCCATTGTGAACATATACCAAATTTTAACAATCCACTCATGAATTGACGGGCACTTGGGTTGTTTCCACGACCCAGCAATAGTGAATTGTGCTGCCATAAACATTCGGGTGCACATGTCTTTATCATAGAATGTCTTATGCTCTTTTGGGTAGATGCCTAATAATGCTATTGCTGGATCGAATGGTAATTCTATTTTTAGCTCTTTCAGGCATCTCCAAATTCTTTTCCACAAAGGTTGCACCAATTTATATGCATGACAACTTTTAATGAGTTTTTAAATTTATCATCTTATTTGCTTCTCACAATAATTCTGCCAGGTAAACAGAGAAGGTCTTAGTATAGGTTCTTTTTATGGATGTTGAAACTAAGTTTCAAAAAGGTTAAATGTGCTTAAGCTCACAGTTTTTCTAAAAATTTATCTAATGCTTTTTTCACTACACTATGTTGTTTCCCTAATGGCTTCACTAAGTTATTATTTAATAATTCTATTGCGAATCAGTAAAAGAAATAACTAAAAAAAGCCTGTATTTGCTCAAATTGCTCAAAAAAATCTCTGTATTACCTGCTGAATTGCAGCTGAGGACATTATATAATAATAATCAGAGTTCTTTATATTAGGAATCAATGGGAATTTAGTGCCAATAACAAGTCTATGTCCCTAAAAATTGATGTTTCCTCTTATCAGATAGAGCCTGACAAATTATGGGATTTCATTTTTTGTCTTGGCTGTCAGGAAACACACAAATCAGATTAGCACTTAATTACAGTAATGCTCCAATTTCTGGTCTGTTTACTATCCTCTCCTCCTATACATGATCTCTGATCTTTATTTTCATTTTAACCAATTATGTATATGGACACATAGTTTTCATTATCGGATGTAGCAAATCTTTCTTAGAAATAGCTATGGTAGAAAATATAGAAAATAAGCAACAACTAGCACTAATCAAATACTTATATGCCAGGGGCCATTTTTGCATTTTGCATATATTAATTTATTTCATCGTCATAAAATCAAAATTTTATATTGCTGGCGAAACCAAATGTTCTAATATGGTATAATGAAATTAATGTTCTGAATTATGAAAGCATATGACATGTGCCTTCTGCCCACTTCCTCTGCTACTGTCCTGGTAGGAGCCTCTGTCACCTCTCACCTCAATTGTTTCAATGCTCTCCTAATTGAGCTCCCTGCTTCCACCCTTCTTCCCCTTTTCAGTCTATTCCCCAATGAGCAACTAGCACTAGCCTCTTAAAACAAGAGTCAGATCAGGTCACTTCTCTACTCAAAATCCTCCAGTGCCTTCCCATCTCACTCAGAGTAAATGCCCAAGTCCTTCCAAAGAGCCACGAGGCCCTACAAGATCTGGCCCCCTGTTATGTTTTTGGCCTCATTCCCTCTTGCTCCCTCCCTCACTCTGCTCCTTGGCTACACTGGCCCCTTATATTCCTCAACTATTCCATGCACCTGCTGACCTCATAGTCTTTGCATTTGCTGTTCCCTAAGGCTAGAATATTCTTTCTTCAGATAACTGCATGGCTTGCTCTTTCATCCCCATCATAAGTCAAATATCACCTTTTCAGCGAGGACTTCCTTGATCCCCTTGCCAGCTCTTTCCTCAACACTTCCTGTCTTCCTTCTTGGTTTATTTCTCCTAAGCACATTTAACTAACATATTGTTTAGTTTATATTGATTGTATCTTATCCACAATAAGGATTCTCCAAAGGCAGGCGTTTTTGTCCATTCTGTTCTTTGCTATATTCCAATCAACTAGAACAGTGTTTGGCATATAGTAGGTGCCCAATAATGTATTTTCTGAGTTAATGAGGCAATGTGGAAAAAGGAGACATATTTTGCTACAAACATACCACACTTTACAAATATACAAATATTCAAAATGCCTTTGTATATTTGCAAATACAGAAACCGTACAAAACTAAAACATTTACTATAATTATTCAACTGGTTTTCCAACCTCCTTCCTTCTGCCACATATTAAAGCTATCAGGTAAATTAAAGTGTGTGACTGGTTGCATAGAATGGTTATCTATGCAATTCAGGTATCTGGATTTTTCAGATGTGCTGGACATCTTTGGCTGGCCTAGCTGGAGCCCCAGCTGTGCTACTATGGATACCTTCTTTCTCCCCAACACCCTCTTCTTCTGAGATCTTTTTCATTTATCAATATTCATGGGAACCTTGTTTTATAACTAAAGAAGCCAGGATAATTGGCTTTGGAGGGATGGGAGGTAGGGGCAGAGGAGGGGAAAGAAGAGGACAATGACAGAGCAGGGATCATTTCTATGTGTTCATTACTGCATCCCAGCATCTGGAAAAGTGCCAGGCACATACGAGGCAATCAATAAAGATTTGTTGATTGAATTGCTCATGTCACACTTATGTCTGCATCTGAATATTTATGGATGGAAAGATAAGGACCAGAAGCCAAAACTTTTTCTTGGGAGACTTTGAGATGCCAGTAACACAGTTTCCTCACTTTTGCCTAAAGGCCTGGCAGCTTTGGCAGCTGAGAGAGGTAGCACCCCGGGACAGACGCTGACATGCAAGAATGAGCAGTGCTGGGGATGCTGCTTCTGCAACAGCTGCTCTTGGGCACTAGACATGGGAAAATGGAAGGCTCCTCACAGTGGCTGCAGCTGACACACTGGGCTGGGGACACACATGAGACACCCATTTGGGGACTCCCAGAAATAACAAGGACAATTTGAGGAGACAGGGTATATAACTATTAGCTGGTGAGGCTAGGTTTGAGTTTCACATGGCATCATAGAATTTAGATTTGGAGGGAGCTTTAGAATCATCTCAACTAGATATTTCATGCAGAAGTTTCTTTCTTCTTCATGGAAGAACAAAACTCATACAGCATAATTTAGTCTCCCCTTTCTCTCATAATGCATGTCTTGGCATATACAGTTTATCCAGACTGTTGTAAATTCATCTCATCCCCTACACCACAGCTATCCGTGGTGAGAATTGCCTTCTCTCAAACTTTTTGGCTCTTGCTGGAGGTAGGAGCTTTTGTTCCTCTCCACTTAGTATGTGTCTCACTGTTGACACTCCTGCCAAGTATCTTCTTGCAGTTTTAATTGCTAGTCTTAGTATGGGGCGGCCCTCTTTCCCCTTTAGAAGCAAAAAAAGCATTCATTTAATTTCTAACCCAATTAAACCACGAGCTCATGAGCTCATGCTCTGTGGGCCACAGTGATGGGCTCTGAAGACATGAGCAGAATAGAAATTGCCAACATTAACATGATTTCCTCTTCCCCATCCAGGAATGACTAACACAGGGTGAGATTGTGTTTGCGCTCCAGTAGCTTTCTTCAATTAATTAATCAGCAGGTACAAATTTAAAAAACAAGCTTCTGAAAGTGTTGAGGACTTGCTGGCATTCTTGAGAACACTGGGGCAATAGCTCAGGAGTTTCAGAGGAGCTTAATACTTACAGCCCGCTGATTATGATGCTAGCCCCTCTGAATTCCCTTACTCCGGGAATTTCATTCTGCTTCAAAGAGTTACAAGGATGATAAACTGGACTTGGGAGTAAACAGATCAGAGTAGAAAGTTCCACCTGCTCTGCTTCTGGCAGAAACGGGAGGAGAACCCTCTCTAGGCTTCAGATTTGGACAGTAGAATGGCCAGTGGTTACAGGGGCAGCTATGAGTGGCAGGGTAGCACTGGACCAGGAGCCAAGACATGGGGGCTATTAGGTGTTTCTAGCTGTGAGGGCTTGGGTCAGTCTTTTAACTCCATGGTATTCAGTTTCCTTTTCTGTAAAACAAGATGGTTATGCCAGAGGATCTCAGAGATCCCAGTGGTCTTGCCTTTCTCTGAGTGTATCAAGAACGGCACTTAGACACTTGCTGGGCACTTGACCTTTCTCTTTCTCCAATATGCCTCCTACCACCACTTTCTGCCAGTGTGGAACATTAACATTAGAAAAACATTTCTTTGTCCAGGTGCAGTGGCTGATGCCTGTAATCCCAGCATGTTGGGAGGCCAAGGTGGGATGATTGATTGAGGCCAGGAGTTCAAGGCTGTGGTGAGCTATGATCACACCACTGCACTCCAGCCTGGGCAACAGAGAGAGATCCCATCTCTAAAAAAAGAAAAGGAAAGAAAAAAAGGAAGGAAGGGAGGAAAGGAGGAGAAAGGAAGGGAGGGAGAAAGGAAGGAAGGAAGGAAGGAAAGAAAGGAAGAGAATTCTTTGAGTTGATTACCAGGGCAGCTTATCCAGGTTTCTTGAGTCCAAGAAATCTAAGAGCCAAGACTCTGACCAAGATTAGGGATGGAAAAACAGATATGCAGTATGGTGCAAACAGGAAGAAAGAAGGTTAATTTGGGAAGTCAGGCAAGAGAACTAGAGATATCTAGTCTCAATGAAATGGGCAAAATAATATGATTGGAGAAAAATCTATCTCCCAAGCTGATTAAAGCTGGATTCTGCAGCTATGCTCCTCACTCCCTATCCAGAGACCAATAAGGAAAGGAACTAAAAAACAATAACCCTTCCTTCAACAGGAGGATTAAAATAGGGTGGGAGGCCAAAATTTTCTCAGCCACAAGAATCAGGGCCCAGAAGATGGGCCATAGACTAAAGAAAGGGAATGACCCCTGGGACGAACTATTTAATGCTGCAAACCTGTGACCAGATCCTCAGGTAATGTGAAGGCTTGTTTGTGACTTTCCACAACTGTTTGCAGTGGTTTTTTGAATCTCTCTCTCTCCCCCTCCCTCTCTCTGACTCTCTCTCTCTCACACACACACACAGACACACACACACACACACACACACACACACACAGAGCACAAATGCGATATGTCCTTGAGCCAACTATATGCACAGTTTTGCAGTGGATGACACAGGAAGGATGTGCTGACAGAGAAGAAAAAATTGTGGGAATGTATTGTTTAATGATAAAATCTCCTCACATTTTGCTATTGGGTGTTAAGAATAAAAACCAAAGCAATAGTGGAATATATTGTAGAAATATAATATTTATTTGAATATTGAAGGATGGAATTCATTAACTAATTAATTAAATTAATAAAGGAATTAAAAACATATGGATTTATGGGAACTGGTCCTGTCCTATGGTAGGACAGGTGCCCTGTTGTCTAACAGAATATTTTACTATTTTTTTCCTGGGACATCTCTGCAAATTCATTTCTCTGTGAATAAATCTAATAAATGCATCTCAAACATTTATAACTTCTACCTATGGCTTCATAAGGAAGAGGAAGGCTTGGAAAAGTACTGTGTAAAGACTATTTCACTCTGAATTGCCACCAGCCAGTCTGAAATGCTGAGAAACAAATGTTCTCAATCATTTTGTATAGTTTGGTAGGCTTATTTTCTCACAGCTGTGTGAGATAAAAACAAGTAGCTGATTTTTTCCTGAGTAACCAAATTCCAATTGGAGAGCCTATACCAGAAAAGAATCTACTTAAATGCACATATTCTTATTTAGCATTCTTTGACATGCACAAATGAATGAGAATATTCTGTTATTTTGTCTTGTTCTCTCTCCTAGTAACCAACTCCCATATAAAATTATGACAATATATTGCTGAGTAGGGTTCCTTAAGTAAGTCAAGAAATGCAAACATCAAAGTTCTCATAACTACATTAACTTCTCTTTTTGCATAAGCATTTCCCATTCTAAGCCTCATCATTGCAGGTTCCTGTATTTCATTTCCTGGATATCTAGGGATGACTCTCTGGCTGGGAACAGAGTGTCTTGAAGCACTACAGAAATGGTAGTTGTGCCCTCTTGAACATGCAGAATTTAGAAGGTCGGAAGAAAATAACCAGGTCAAAGCAGCCTCTCTCTGTAGATTATACACATCAGATCAGAAGGATTGGACATGGGCGTCCCAAATGGACATAGGCAATGGGTGCCCACTCCCATACCATTCCACTAATGCCTCCAGGTATCCTAACTTCTTCTATACAGAGGGCATACTTGGAGCACCAAACAGTAATGAACACCAAAATATCCTTGGGAAGGAAGGCAGTAAAATGGAGAAGATTACATTTCTAGAATTGTAATACTCTGTAAAGTCCCTTCGGGTTAAGGGAGTGAAACTCTCAAGATTGCTAACAGCCTTCTAAAGGATGGGTCCAAAAAACCTGTCTGGGCTTTTTGCTCTGCAAGAAGTATGGGCCCACTTGGGACAGAGTTAAATTGTTTGGGACAATTGAGAATGTGTGCTATCTGCCACCAGCTGCTTTCTTTTTCTGCCTTTCTCCATGGAGCATCAATCCTCCTCTAAATAAATCATGAGCAAATATTTAACAAATACAGGTTTGAGGAATACCCAGATTATTAGCCTGCAGTCTGGTTGACCCTGGACAGGCCATGAGGCAGGGACTTTTCTGGGTTTATGCTCCCCTCCCGATCTCCTACTCAGCACCTTCCTCCACAAAGGACCCCTGTGGTCCCAGATTTCTATGACTGGTCACCCACATCCTCTCTTCTCAGTTTGGTAATCTTGGTCTAGACAATCTATGAAAAACCACACTAGAAAATCCCACAAGAAGCCACAGCATGGCCCCTAGGCTCTGTGTTCATCTCAATAGGAAGATCAGACAGCAGAGTTCACAACAGGGAATAAAAAGTTGGAAATCAGGAGACCTGATTTCTGGTTCCAGTTAAGCCACTTAGTAGCTAAGTTGTCTTAGCCGCCATGTCAGAGATAAGGCTCACCCAAAACCCACATGCTCCTCTACCTTTCCTGCCCCCCATTGCAATTGGCATGAGACCATGTGATTAGCATTTGTCAATAAGATGTGAATGGAAGTCACTTGTGTCACCTTCAGGCTGAGGCAGTGAAGAGCCAATGTGCCTCTTCAGTCCCTCTCCTCCCCTCTTCTGTGACCTTGGAGGCCTCATGCTCCAGAAAGCATAGCCACAAGATGGAGAAAGACCACTGAGTCGCATCTACTTATGATGTGGAAATACACTTTTATTGTGTTAAGTCATTAATACATTGTGATTTGCCTGGTGCAGCCAGCATTAAATAGCTAACTAATATGGTCACTTACCCTTTCTGTGAGCCAGCTTCTTCATTCAGCCCCAATATGTTGAATCACATTGAAAGAAGATGAAATGAAACCCCAGAGGTAAACTTGCTTCAAAATAACAAGTTATTGCTACATAAATTACCTTGTCACCTTTTGGATGCAGGAACCACTCAGTTCAAATGGCCTTTATTAAATGTAAGGTGTGCTCACTACTGTGAGGGAGTCTCCAATGCCGCTGTGATGGGGCACAAAAGAGGCTGCTTTCTTTGCAAACCCACGTTTCCTGCAGAGTCCAACCCTGTGAGGCACAACAGATATTTGCCAAGTAACCAAATAGGGCTACCAGAGGTAAAAACTGGGTCTCCTCAGAGGCAT
Organism: Lepilemur ruficaudatus; assembly: GCA_963574885.1. Lineage (NCBI taxonomy): Eukaryota > Metazoa > Chordata > Mammalia > Primates > Lepilemuridae > Lepilemur > Lepilemur ruficaudatus. The sequence goes on along the minus strand of CAUYRT010061685.1, from coordinate 3,090 downwards.
GTTAGATTTAACATTAACTTTCTATAACTGGTCACCAGAAAGCCAATCAATAGATTCAGAGTCCTCCTGATGGAGAGTTTCCCAGTCCATCAGTGGATGGTGATATTTTCAAACTACCCTAAAGCAGCTGTTTGGAAATATATAACCATGAGTTTGGGGGTCAGAGGAGTTTTTAAGAGGTCATCAAATTCAGTGAATATATACAAAAAGGTTTTAAAAATTTTTATGGAGGTATATTTGACAATTAAAAATTACACAAGTCTTTTAGGTGTGCAAATTGATAATTTGATGTACACATACATTGTGAAATAATCACCACAGTCAAGCTAGTTAACTTTTCTTTTTTAGGGCGTTGGAGACGAGAACAATCAAGATCTACTCTCTTAGCAAATTTCAAGTATACAGTATAGTATTGTTAACTATAGTCATTTTGTTGTACATTTAGATCTCCCAAACTTACTCATCTTGCAAAACTAAAACTTTGCACCAATTTCTCTCTACTTCTGCTGTTCCCCTGAGCCTCTATGTATTTGTCTTTCTGTGTATGGCTTATTTAATTTAGCATAATGTTCTCCAGGTTCGTCCATGTTGTCACAAATGGAAAGATTTTTCTTCTGTCTAGGCTAAATAATGTTTCATTGTGTGTTTGTGTATACATATATATATATATGTATACACACACACACTACAAAAAAAAATAAATAAATAAGTCCCCAAATGAAAAGAGGTATGTGTTACATGTGTAACTTATACAGGATTAGTATATAAAATTCCTTCAAATAAAGGAGGAAAAAACAACATGATAGCAAATTATACAAATAGGAATTTCACTGAAGCTCAAGTGGTCAATACAATTGAGAAAAGGTATTCAACTTCATTAGTGATCAAAGTACTCAAGTTAAAATCACAATGAGATATTTTATACCAATGAAGTTGACTAAATACAAAAGGTAAAGCAATAGAATTTTTTTACAAGGATGTAGAACAGTAGGAGCTTATTCTGGCATTATTTGGCAAAGTTGCAGATGTATATATTCTGTAGAGACCTGGCTCTTCTAGGGATGAGTGTGTGTGTGTGTGTGTGTATGGAAGATGTATACAGAAATGTTCACAGAAGTCTAACTTGTAACAGCAAAAGGGAAAAAAAAGAAATGCATTTTGGTATATTTATATAGTAATATAACACACACTAGTGAAAATGAATGAACTACTACTGTACACATATCAGCAGGGGTCAACCTAAAAAGCAAAATATTGACCAAAAGAAGTAAGTTGAAAATAAATGCATGCACTATTATTCCTTTTATATAAAATACAAAAATATAAAAAATTTATACTAATCAGAGACAAATCGATATAAATTAAGACAATAAAGAAAATAAGGCCAGCAATAGCATTATTAGGCATCTATCCAAAAGAGCATAAGACATTCTGTTATAAAGATTTTGTTTTTTAATGCTCCAAAACTTTTCTTTCTATGGTCATGTGAAGGCAGATAACCTAGGTCATTAAACCTTAATAATGCCTCTCTCACTCATTCTCTTCACAAGTAAATGTATGTCCGTATGGATATGTGTGCACATTCATGCGTGGGCTGTTTATGTGTGTGTGTGTACGTGTCTATGAAATGTCTATTTGGAAAATGAAAAACTTAACTTCCTTGAACTGCCTAGAATAAGAACTTGTTTATACTTTCATTTTTCCTAGGATGTAGGTCATTTTTTTGACCGACGTCTTGCTTTGCTCTCTCAGATTCAGCTATATAGCAGCTGAAATGCCCAGCTGTCGAAACGATGGCCGGCACAAACGTGGAGAAACGGTAGTGTTAAGTGGATATACCTCGTCTGTCTACTTCTTGCCTAGCAGCATTCGCCGGAGAACCATACTCGGAGGAAACAAAGCCATAAATACATGATGACTGATAACCATATCCCTGGATGCTGTTGTGTTGTCTTGCTGTAATTTGATTTTTAAACTAAGGCTATTGGAAGGAGGAGCGATTTAAGTGTCTGTGACACAAATTCTCTACCCCATGGTCATAGTAGTGTGAATTAACCACTGTGAGCATACTCACATGTGATTTTTACTTACAATCTCAGTTTATGCCGTAACTATGAAGCACGTGTCCTGTACCCCGACTGCCGTTCCTGTGCACGGGGATAAATCTGGGAGAAAGACTGAGCCTCATGGAACATTCCGTCTGCAGGGCGGCACCGTCCCCCGCACAATATTACTGTTCTGCCCTCAGCGCTGCTGGTCTGCGTTGAATTTGTGGGAGATCCGTCCGATCAGTTGCAGGTGCCTGTTATTTAAGGAGTAAACCAAAAAGCAGCATCTCGGCGCTTAACGGATCTTAACGACAGGCCCCCGAGAAGATTCTTTCCTTCTAAGCGGTGATGAGAAGCCCCACTGGGGGAAACTGACTCTCCCGGGTTCCTTTTGTTTCTCGACAGAGTCGGCCCTGGACGGCCTCGGCGACCTGGGCGCCGTCGTGGGCAGCGTGGGCCGGCAGGTGCACGGGCCGCGGAGGCCCCGCAGGCACGCGGGCGACAGCGACTACAACATCGAGGTGCTGCTGGGCGTGGACGACTCCGTGGTCCGTTTCCACGGCAAGGGGCACGTGCAGAACTACCTGCTCACCCTCATGAACATCGTGAGTAGCCGCGCCCGGGCGGGGCTCTTCCGTCTTCCCGTTCACTTTTCCTCTTGGGTCCTTAGTGTCCTTTGGGAGACCCGCGGGGGACCTCCCAGGACTGCGCCCCGAGTCCAGAATGTGGGTCTGGCTGCGTGAAATCGAAATATCGGTCCACTGCATCTAAAATGCAAGAAACAAAGGAGGCGTGAAGCAGAAGTTTCTGGGGGCTGATGAACAGGTTTTCCATCGTCCTCGGGGGAAAATCGTAAATTTAAAAAGCCACGGTGGTGTGGAATTGTGACGTGAATCACGCGTTTCATTTTGTTCTGGGGATGATCAGAACTCCGAGGACTTTGGCGGGGCGTGGTGGCTCACGCCTGTAATCCTAGCACTCTGGGAGGCCGAGGCGGGCGGATCGCTCAAGGTCAGGAGTTCGAGACCAGGCTGAGCAAGAG
>CAUYRT010061684.1:0-27592 GCA_963574885.1 Lepilemur ruficaudatus | reverse complement strand
AATTTTTTTCACTTGATCTTTGCTTCCTGTTATTAGGGAACCCTAGTCATATTAATAACTGTTTACCAAACAAGTAGTGAAAGCATCTTTTGGAAGAATCCACAGAAACAAATTCAATTTGTTATTGTTATCTTTTATTAGGAAGATCTGTAAAATTTGGATTCAGTCAAAGGCCGCACTTAGGACCTAGATGGCCTTAAGGCGCAGGTTCCCCACCTCTGACCTAGCAAGACTTTCCTAGAGTCAGGATTGTGTTAAGTGTGTGATTATTAGTGTCACTGCAGCTCAGAACTCCTACCACCTTAAACATAAGTAGGAACCAGTGGCTATCAATCTCAGCCCTGTTCAAATGGAAGTTTGCTAAGTTCCATGAATACTGTGATTTGGACTTTTTGCCACTTCTCTGGGAGTCAACCCCACACCCTATGAAGCTCCTCCTGTGCTAGGGAAACAGATTATTTCCTCTATTTTTATTGGCCTACTGCTAAGTTTCCCGCATGAGCCAAAGCCAAGAACACACAGATTTTGAAAAGATCCACACAAAAGTGAATGTCTAAAAATAAATTATTTCTTTCATCAGCAAACAAGATTTAATGTTCCTGTAAGCTATTTCTCCCATGTTATAGAAAAAGTGAAAATCATTTTAAATGTTCTGTTTTTTACATATAAAAAGTAATAATGGTCTGTGATAGAAATTGTTGAAAATGCAGAAGAATCTAAAGAGGAAAAAAAAAAACCCTCCTCATTATATTCATCAATCACACAAAATTATTCATTATATCTGGTTATGAACACACACTTATGTGTACTTTACACCAGATGCTTAATAAATCACAACATGTACGGATTTGCTAGATCCTCATAGTGTTTTGATTCTCAACAAACATCCAACAAAATAAAAAAATAATGGGACATGTCAGGTGTGTGTGTATGGAATAGAGCCCAGACGGACTAGGAAGACAGAAAACCTCAGTTTAGTCCTGAAGTCTGCAGCCATAACTTACTATGTGAACTTGGAAAAGTTCTTCACCCTCTCTGGACTTTAGTCACCTGTAATACAAGGAAGTGGAATTTAGTGCCCTCGAAGCCCTGGTGTACATCTCAAGAACTGAGTTGCCATGAGTCTGTGGCATCTGTCAAAATGCTAATATAAAGTTAGCATGTTAGCTGTGTTAGCTGAGGCCATAACAAAGTAGATACTAAGTGCAAAAGCGAATTATGAGGCAGAGAAACTTATTAAAAACAATGTGTGGCTAGTGAGTAGAGTTGTGATTTGTTTTACTAGCATAAAGGGTAAGATTTTTTTTAAGACAGAGTCTCACTCTGTTGCCCAGGCTAGAGTGCTTGGTGTCACAGCAACCTCAAACTCCTGGGCTCAAGGGATCCTCCTGCCTCAGCCTCCCGAGTAGCTGGGACTACAGGCATGCACCATCATGCCCGGCTAATTTCTTTTTCTATATATTTTTAGTTGGCCAATTAATTTCTTTCTATTTTTAGTAGAGATGGGGTCTCGCTCTTGCTCAGGCTGGTTTCAAACTCCTGACCTTGAGCAATCCACCTGCGTCAGCCTCCCAAAGTGCTAGGATTACAGGCGCGAGCCATGGCGTCTGGCCAGGGTAAAATTTTTTTTCTCTTACTGTGCCAAGATATGAAGAACATATTAAATACTAGGTTAAAGGTTTTTATTCAATTTATTAATAATATACATTAAATAATCACTGATTTTTTTTGTTGACAAAGCATGTGAATATAACTGGAGCTCTATTTATGGAAGATAAATCTAAATTTCTTTGTAGCAGGTGTATTTTATTTTTTTGTTGTTGAGCATGGAAGTGTACAGGAATGAGTTCTCATAGCTGTGGCTTTGACACTTTTTAAAGAGAGCATGTGCTCAATATCCATTTGTTTATGTGTGTGTGTATGTGTCTGTGCACTCTGTGTGTTTGTGTATGAGGGTCTCTATGTTGGGCCCTAAGAACCTTTATTCCTAAAATTGGCAGCAGGCCCTGTGTTTATTGTAATGGCTTCACCACAGGAATCCAAGATCAGCGTTATAATTAGGAACCCATTATGACTCCCTGTTACTATGAAAAGTTGTTTCACCGAATTTTCATTGTCTCTTACTAATTGCTCTCTTTAATATTTTTAAAATTGTAATTAGAATCTAATTCAACTACTCTAGCAGCCATAGGACATGCTCTTCATCCACTTAATCTAAGATTTCAGTAAATAGTTCATGATAAGATGTGTTTTCTCCAAATTTTACATTGCCTATTACAATTATAAAAGTATGGCTTTCGTGCTATTTACGTCAATTAATGAGATGATTTCTTCTCTGCATTATTTTTTTCAATCCTTAGGTAATAATTTTCTCTTTGAACCCTGAACCGAAAAGCGTATATTTCTCTTTAGTTCTGTGGCATGTTTTATTTTCAATAGGTTTTTCTGTCACTTGTTAAAAATGTTTGCTTCTCTCTCTTGCCCGCTGGTCTTTCAGCACCCCCAGTGTGAAGTCAGTCAGATTAGCTTCAGCATCGCGTGTACTCCACCCCAGAGAGGTCATATTTCAGGAATGACGTGATTTGTGTGCATGGGGTTGGAGGATAGGAAGGTAAAGAGAAGAGGGAAAGACTGTATGTGCATATTCATATCAGGAATCTGGGCTTCCTTTGGGCTGAAACACTATATAGACACACTATTGTTAGTAAAATTGAGGACCTTGTTAAACTGGAAAACCAGAGGTAAGAAAGACTTTTTGTTTTTAAATATGGAAACAGAAGAAGCCATAACTGAAAATAAAGTGGGGTTCCTGGATAGTCAGTCTCCTGTGTTTTTGGTTGGTAAGAGTCAATGGAATCCTTTCATAGCAAGCAAAAGTTGGCCACAGGGGCAGCTGACATTGGAAACACAGCACAGAGCTCATGTTTTGTGGAGCGTATTGACTGCTTCCCAAACAGAAGAAATAAACAGAGGACTGGGTTTTTAATTTTAGGATCTATTTGCACCCTATTAAATTAGAGAACCAAAATGACATCTGCCCAGAGGAACTCCTGGCTACACCAGTGCTTTCCTTCCTAGCTGACAAAAGATGATTCAGTTCTAAGTGGGCACATACTCCCTTGTCCAGAAGTACCAGTCATTGGGCTGTAGCACAAAAATAATGCTGTTGCCTTTGTGTTTGATAATGTCACACCTTAACTTGGCTGGGCACTTAGTTTCAATTCAGCGCCAAGATGTTTATGCCAAAAACAAGCTGTGTATTGAAAGTCATTAACCCCAAAGTTTGCTAAACTGTGGCTTGAATTGGGCATCCTACAACATCCCCCTCAAAATGAGACCAGTTGAATTTTCATTTTGAAAGTTGCTTGTCAACACTTATAGAACACTTTCCATATGTATTATTTTCTTCTAATTTAGATATTTTGTTAATTTATTTATTGGTTGTCTTCCATCATGAGAGCACAAAGAGTAAAAAACTTTTATGTATTTATAGGGACTAGGATAGTGCCTATACATAGTAATTATATGATAATACTTTCATGAAGGAGAAAAATAACACACATAGATGTACACACTTATGCAAGCTGGAGTGCTTAACTTTAGAATGACGACATTTTGGTAACAGGTTTGCTCTGAATTGTCTTATGCCTTCCATGAAACTACTAAGCTATCAATACAAAGATACAATCTGATATCTGTGAAGCAGGAGGAGGCAATCAACTGTGGAATTTTTTCTTCTCAAAGTAGCTAAACTGTATGAGATTTCACATAGTTTTATATATTTCAAAGCTTTCTGATCATGTGAACACAGCTTTAGATATATACCTTACTCAAATCAAGCATAAACCTTAGTTAGAAGGCAGCCAATAATTCCTGGATTTTTTAGCTAACTTCTTCTAGTAATGTAATGTTGCAACAGAATAATGTTATTTCACTATCATTTCTTTTTACTTAAGTAGTAACTTAAAAGTTAAAAATTAAAAAGCAAATTTTAAGAGATTGTTTTATTGCCATAGCAGAAATGCAATCTAATGAAGTAAGCTAAATTATTCTTTAGAATAATTCACAAGTCTTTCTCCTTCCCAAAGTTGAGGCTTTGTGAAGGAATTATGTCTATATTGTTTATTAGTGCTTTCATGTTGTGGGAACAACTGTAAATTTAAAATCAAGTACCTTCTTCCGTGACACAGATTCATAAATTCACAATAAACCATGTTTACTACAAAGACTACTTCATACACACACACACACACACACACACACACACACATCACAAAAAATAAATGAAAGGATAGACAGACTGAACTTAATCAAAATTAAAACCCTTTATGCATCAAAAACATTATTAAGAAAGTAAAAAGACAAGCTACAGAATGGGAAAAATTATTGGCAAATCATATATCTGGTAAGTATCTAGCATCTAGAATATATAAAGGACTCTTAAAACTCGCAAGCAAAGGATGAACAACCCAACTAAAATACAAGCAAATGGCTTGAATAGATATTTTTCCAAAGAAGATACATGAATGCGCAGCAAGCATGTGAAAAGATGCTGAGCACCATTAGTCATTAGGAAAATGTAAATCAAAACCACAATGTGGTACCGCTCCACACCCATTAGGATGACTATAGTCAGAAAAACAAAAAAATAGCAAGAGTAGGCAAGAATGTGAGTAATTGAAACCTTTGCGCATTGCTGGAGGGAATATAAAATAGTGCAGCTGCTGTGGAAAATACTGTTACAGTTGCTCAGAAAGTTAGACACAGTATTGCCATATGATCCATCAATTTCACTCTTAGGTTTACACCCTAAAGAATTGAAAAGAGGCACTCAAATAACACATGTACACACGTTCACAGCATACGTTAAAATAGCACACAGGTCAAATGTTCGTCAACAGTTGAATGGATACACAAATTGCAGTGCATATGTGTATATATATATATTATATAAAATGGAATATTGTTTAGCCACAAAAAGGAATGAAATGCTGACACATACTACAGTGTGGATGAACCTTGAAAACACTGTGCTAAGTGAAAGAAGCCAGACATAGAAAGTCACATGTTGTATGATTTCATTTGTATGAACTCTACAGAACAGGTAAATTTATAGAGACAGAAAGAAGATTGGTGGTTTCCAAGGACTGAAGGTAGAGGGGAATATGGAGAAATGGTAACATGTACAGGGTTTTATTTTGGAGCGAAAGAATGTTCTGAAACTAGATGGAGGTGGTGGATTCACGACATTGTAAACATACAAAATGTCACTGAATGGTTCACTTTAAAATGGTTAATTTTCTGTTACATGACTTTCAACTCAAATTTAAAAACTTGGTAACCTAAGAAAAATTTAGTTTTAAAATACTAATTGTAAAGAGCATTTCTTTGCTTTGATATGTGCATTAATAAAACTGCTCTGTTGATAATTTCCTCATCTATAAGAGCAATTTAGAGACAGAAACCAGACATTCCAATTTAACAAATATTGTGTTTGCATATATGCTTTATTATTAGAAAAAAATGGGACAAAGACATGGATTTAAGTGCTATGTCCAAACTTACTAGTCTTGGAAAAACATTTTTATCTGTACCCTTATCTGCAAAACAGGAATAATATTACCTATTCTATCTATCCCACAGGGTCTACGTAATAATTAAGTAAAATCAATTTACATCGGAGTACTCTTAGAATTCCGAAGAACCATATAAATTAAAGGTATTACTGTATTCAGTAACACAATGAAACAGCCATTAAACAGCAAATTTGGGGATAGTCTTATGAGCAAAAATTTCAGGAAAAAGCAGCAACTAATTAAAATTTAATTTAATTAAAAAATATTTATTGAGTGCCACTATATATCAGAAAATATTTAAGCGCTTGAAATATGGTAAGCAGTGCAGACAGAGCACCCTGTCTTCAAGGAGGTTACCCTTTTGCTCAGAGATGTTTCAGATGGTATGTGTTTAGATCATGTGGGTAGATGTTCAAGGGTGAGTAGAGAGGAGAGTTATTCTAAATTCTAAATGTACTGTTTCCCCTTAACACTTCTATGAGGGCTAGATAATTCATAGCAAATGGATCATAAACGTCAATACTTCCATGTACAGAGATTTATCAGAGGAAGGAGAAAAAAAAGATTCTAAACTTCCAAACACTAAATTAATTTTGTTTAACTATATTAATTCAGGAGAAGTCATTTTTGCATCAAGAATTATGTGGAAATTGCTTTACATTACAATGTGAGAGTATTTGAGCTTCCTGGTAGAACCCTGGTAGAGTAGAGGGCCTGGAAAAGGGATTAATGCCATAACAAGAGGTAAACAGAGTAAAGCAAAATGGCTGGTGTTGAAGTCCATCGGGAAAAAAATGCATGTTGAAAAATTCAAGTGAATTTTTAAATAACAGGAACTTGTAATCACTTCTTAATCATTTCTGTGGTTTCAATTTAAATGTTTTCCATCACCTTAGACTAAAAGAAGGTCTGCTATATACACAAACGCTTGAGTTTTAGAAAACTCAAATTAAGTAATTTTATTCTATATATGTATTGGTATGGCATAAAGAGAAGAGAACAGTTCCAGGAAGTGAGGCTGCACATTTACTAAGAAATAGGTACAGGGATCCATAAAATTAAGACCCTGGGAATGCACAGTGATCTAGGTGAAAACACTAAAACACTGTCTGTGCCTTACACATGCAGAAATAGAATATAGGTCTGTGAGCTTGAGCCAAGTTTATCCAACTCTTGGGTTGTGTTACTTTTTTCTTTTTTTTATTTCAGTGAGAGGGACTTCCTAAATCAACAAGCAGGAGTACAGAAGTAAAAAGCATCATGCAAACTGTAGAAATCTACAGGTACCTTACTGTAGTTGGAACATAAATTCTGAGACTGGAGTAGCAAGTCATGAAGCTGACTGGAGAAAAGACTCCACTTCATGGAGATGGCAGGCTTTATTTATAGGAGTGATAAGGAGCTTGGTCCACTCCACAGGCAATGGGGAGCCATAGGTTTTTAAGCAGGAAGTGATAGATCAGATTTATGACTTAGTATAACCAATCAGATTTATGACTTAGTATAACCACTTTGTATTGTAGATAACATGGCTACGAGGGGATCAGTTATAGTTAAAATAGTTAAAAAGGCTACTCATGAATCAGTTTAGTAACAGGATTAGCAACCTTCTAGTTATCTAATACCCTACCAGTTTCATTCAAAATTTTCTTCAGAGGTCTAGCATCTCTGCCAGTGTAAAGTACTGAGGAGTAAGAAACTGCTGCCTAGAAAAATGGAAACTCGGATTCAAGTTAAAAAGACAAAACCACAAAAGGATGACTTTGGTATTTTCTTTTAACTAGTGAAAACATCAGAAATTGCTAATACCCACAGTTTTCCAAGAAGAAAGAATTGCTTTGCATGGAGCTTTCTTGCCAATGTTTTCCTCCCTCTCCGCCCCCCCCCCCCGCTTTTTAAAGGAGAGCCTTTGGGGCAGCCCATACTCTATTTTAAGTATTTGAATAATTATTTGTTTTAGTTTTCTAAATTATGTATAGAAATGATTTTTTTTAGTAAGAAAAAAAGTTGTAGGTTGACAATCGAGAAAGTGAGAAATTAAGATTGGAAAAGAATGTGGTTCAATGTATTCAAAAGATAGAAAGAAGAACTTTGAAAGAAATCATGAATAAATAAGAAAATTGTGAACAAAATTGAACACAGAAACTATGATTAATTTCTAAAATTCCCTACACAAAAGAGAGTTTTTAAATCATGTTCTAAGTAATAAAAGAAACAGGAAGAAGAAATGCCCAATAGTGGAAGAAGATCAAAAAGAAGGAAGGTCTCTCCAAACACTATTTTCTTTCAATTTCTCTATCTGAGTAGGTAGAAAAAGTGATTAGGTGGAAATTGTAGCCCAAGATAAGTGAAAAAACTCTGAGGACCTAGCCACTTTAAATTAATTTAAGTGGATGAGCCCAGAAAATTAGATTTTATGGAACGGAAAGAATATTCAGAAGTGATCATGAAACCATCATCTGTGATGTTTGTGTAATTGTACATTACAATTACACATTACAATTACATTGACAATTACATTGTCAAAGCCATTGTAAGTGGCTTTGACTGCAATAAATAGAACATTTGAACAATGGTGGTTTATGAAACAAAGGCTTTTAAAAACTTTGGAGATAGGAAGTTGAGTTATGATACCATAACTCAACAAAATTATTAAAGGCCTGGGTTCTTGCTGTTTTTCCATTTTTCAATCCTCAGCATATTAGCATCATTAAAATAAATGCTTGTCACTTGTTGGTCATATAATGAAAATCACAACTCCAAGCCATCATGTCTTCACACAACTTTGTTCAAAGTAGAAGAGTATCTCATTTTTAATCTATGGAGAAAAATCCTTTTCAGCACCAGCCTGCCCCTGAGCAGATGTCTCCTTAAATATCTTTGTTCACCTTCCTATAGCTATCAAATACGTGGCAGAGTGAAATGTGGTAACCATGCTTAGGTTAGATATTCATGCTTCTTCATTCCTTGGGGAGCAGGGATGGACTTGTTTTTCCTGAGCATTTTAGCTCCTAAAAAATTTGGGTTCTATAAACTAATAAAGAAGGACTATGGGATAGGTTTAATATTTAATAGCAACATTTGGCAGAGTATTCATGAAAGAGAGACGATAGCCTCTCTTTAAACTAGTTTTTAAAAGTTTTATTATGGAAAACTCAAATAAATTAAAAGTGAATAAATCAATGACTCTCACAAGTATCAATCTACCAGCTTTGATAATTTTCAATATTTTGCCAACCTTTTTAAACCTATACACTCACCTTGTTTGTGGGAGTATTTAAAAAAGAAATTCAAAAATCACAGCATTCCATCCTTAAATATTTTGCTTTCCTATACTGTTATAGGCAAAGATATTCAAAAGTCTAACAATACTTTCATCACATTAAAAATCATATACTGAATACATATAAATACAATCAATCCTTTATACAACTTCCCAATGGTCACAAAATATTTTTTAAATCTTTACTTTAAAATAATCCTAGATTTACAGAAAAGTTGCAAAGATTGAACAGAGAAGTTCCTATATACTCTTTACCCAGCTTCCCCTTATATTAATATCTTTATATAACCATGTTACAATTACAAAAAAATAAGAAATTAGCATTGACAAAATACCCATAACTGAACTCTAGTATCACTTGGGTTTCCTCACTTTTCTCACCAATGTCCATTTTCTGTTTTCCAGGATCCAACCCAGCCTATCACATTGCATTTAGTTATTATATCTCCTTAATCTCTTCCAATCTGTGACACTTATATAAAATTTCTGAAATTTCTGAAAAAAAACCAGAGAGATTTTATAAAAAGGACAGTAAAATCTGGCAGATTGTTTCAACAGCCCTACAATAAGATTATCATTTAAACTTGCCACAATGATTCATTCATACCTTTTTAGTCATTCAACAAATATTTATCGAACACATACTATCTTGTATATATTGAGGATACAACAGCAAACAAATGACAAAATTTTCTGCTCTCATGGAACTCACATTCTGAGATAATTGGCAATTAAATGCTATCCTAAAATTAAGTATGTACATATGTGGCGGCAGCAAATAATCAAAGAACCAGGAAGGCATTCCATAGCATAGGGATTTTCAGAGGAAAAGAATCCCTGCATAATTGGAAAGGTAGAAATAACTAAGGAGTGAAAAGCTGACTGAATGTTTTGTGATCTGCAGGAAAAATAAGGAAACTCCTTGGGAATTTGTCCCAACCTGTGAAATGACCTCTGCATTTTAATTAGGAAAAGGACCTTGCTTGGTTGTACTGCATTTAAAGTCAACGTAGAGGATTTTTCCCTCCAGAATGAAAACACACTTTACAGTTTCCTGTGCCAAAACTCCCAACTCTTAAATCCCATACAATTTCCCCTTTTTATTTTAATCAATAACTTGGATGGTGGGGTAAACTGTGTTATGTTCAACAATATCTTGTGTCCCTTCCTCCTGAGGAAAGATTCTATTTCCTTGCATCCTTGAAAGCAAACTTATACAGAGGTGCTGGCTAATGAAATGTGAACAGGACATGAGTGAACATGAGTCACTTGTAGGTTGAAGTGTGAATATTTCATCCCATTCTCTTTTCCCTTAAGCAAAGCCGGCAGCTTTGTACCATATACTGCTCTGACAGGCTCAGTTCCAGAGCGAGGACCACAGTAATGTGGGGAAATGGGTGCATCTCTCCATTTACTTAGGTTGTTAATTTTCCTCTGCAATATTTTGTGTAGTTTTCAGTGTGCACGTGATTAAAAAGTTCATCTGCTACATTAGATTTTTTGTAGAGATCTTCAGATTATTTTTTTACATGGAAGATGATGAGTCCTGTACATAAAAATGGTTTTACTTCTTTCTTTCCAAATACGATGTCTTCTATATCCTTTCTTATCCTCATTTTTTGTTAGAGCCTGCAGTACAATGTTTAACTGATGCAGTGATAGCAGATTTCATTGCCTTGCTCCTCACTGTAGAGAAAGGAACATTTTTTTTACCAAATATAATTTAAAATTTCTGTATTTTTCTTTACAATTAGATCATTTTTTGCTTCATGTATTTTGAAGCTCGAATATTAGGGGAATACAGATGTAGGATTTCTATATTTTCTTCATGTATTGACACCATTATCAGCATGCAATTTTGCTTTCATACCACATGAATATTGATATTCCTTATCTAAAGCTTTACTTTATCTGCTGATAATGTTGCCATTTAAGCTATCTTTTAATTAGTGTCTACATATCATTTTATTTTTAATATATTTGTGTATTTATATTTAAAGTGGGTTTTTTATGTAATTTATTTATTTATTTATTTCAGAATATTATGGAGGTACAAACATTCTGGTTACATATAATGCCTTTGCCTCGTCCAAGCCAGGGCTATAATCATGTCCTTCCCCACACAGTGTGCTCTGCATCCATTAGCTGTGAGTTTACCTCCCTCCTCAGCACCCCCTCCCACCTGACCAGCACCCAGTGAACATTACTTCCATATGAGCACCTTACTATTGATCGGTTAGTACCAATTTGATGGCAAGTACATGTGGTGCTTGTTTTTCCATTCTTGTGATACCTCACTCACTTCAAAAGATGGGCTCAAGCTTTATCCAGGAAAATATAAGAGGTGCTAGTTCACCATTGTTTTTTGTAGTTGAGTAGTATTCCATATGTATACTCCATGGTATACATATACCACATTTTATTAATCCACTCACGTATTGATGGGCACTTGGGTTGTTTCTGCATGTTTGCAATTGTGAATTGTGCTGCCATAAACATTTGAGTGCAGATATCTTTTCTATAGAAAGTCTTTTTTTCTTTTGGATAGATGCCCAGTAGTGGGATTGCTGGATCAAATGGTAATTCTATTTTTAGCTCTTTGAGATATCTCCAAATTACTTTCCATAGGGGTTGTGCTAATTTGCAGTCCCACCAGCAATGTATGAGTGTTCTTATCTTTCCACATCCACACCAGCATCTGTTGTTTTGGGACTGTTTGATAAAGACCATTCTCACTGGAGTTAGGTGTTATCTCATTGTGGTTTTGATTTGCATTTCCCTAATGATTAGAAATGCTGACCAATTTTTTATGTTTGCTGGCCATTATTCTGTCTTCTTTCGAAAAGTTTCTGTTCGTGTCCTTTGCCCACTTTTTGATGGGGTTGTTTGATTTTTTCTTTTTGATTTTCTTAAGTTCTATATAGATTCCTATTATCAGCCCTCTATTGGATATGTAGCATGCAAATATTTTCTCCTATTCTATAGGTTGTCTATTCTCTGTAATGATAGTTTCCTTGGCTGTGCAGAAGATTTTTAATTTGATCAGGTCCCATTTATTTATTTTTGTTGCTGCTGTGATTGCTTTGGGGGTCTTCTTCATAAATTCTTTGCCTAGGCCAATGCCTATAAGAGTTTTTCCAACATTTTCTTCTAGGAATCTTAAGGTTTTGCGCCTTAGGTTGAAGTTTGTTATCCATCGTGAGTTGATTTTTGTGGAAGTGAGAGGTGGGGATCCAGGTTCAATCTTCTGCATCTGGTTATCCAGTTTTCCCAGCACCATTTACTCAATACGGATTCTTTTCCCCAGTGTATATTTTTGCCTGCTTTGTCAAAGATTAGATGACAATATAAGGATGGTTTTATACCTAGGTTGTCAGTCGTATTCCCAAGGTCTATATCTCTGTTCTTGTGCTATTCCCATGCTGCTTTGGTTACTATAGCCTTGTAGTAAAGCTTGAAGTCTGGTAGATCAATGCCTCCCAATTTGTTCTTTTTACTTAAGATTGCTTTGGTTATACAAGGTCTTCTTTGGTTCCAGAAGACGCATAGAATTATTTTTTCTAGATCTGTAAAGAATGATGATGGTATTTTGATAGGGATTACATTAATTCTGCTGATAACTCTAGGTACTATGGATATTTTAACAACATTGATTCTGGCAATCCATGAGCATGGTAGGGTTTTCCATCTGTTTACATCTTCTACAATTTCTTTTCTCAGTATTTCGTAGTTCTCCCTATATAGGTTTCTCACCTTCTTCATTAAATATATTTCTAAATATTTCATTTTCTTTGATGCTATTGTGAAAGATGTTACATCTTTGATTTGATTTTCGATTTAACTGTTACTGGTGTATATGAATGCCACTGATTTGTATACATTGATTTTGTATCCTGAGACTTTACTGAATTCATTTATCAATTCTAGGAATCTCTTGGTTGAATCCTTGGGATTTTCTAGATATAATATCATATTGTCAGCAGTGAGTGAGAGCTTGACCTCTTCTACTTCCATATGGACACCCTTAATACCCTCTCTTGTCCGATTGCTCTGGCAAGGACTTCCAGAACTATGTTGAATAGAAGTAGAGATAAAGGGCAACCTTGTCCAGTACCAGTTCTAAGCAGGAATGCTTTTAATTTTTTCCTGTTCAGTATGATATAGGATGTGGGTTTATCATATATGACTTTAATAATTTTAAGGTGCATCTTATCTATGTCTATTTTGTTAAGAGCTTTTATCATAAAAATGTGCTGGATTTTGTCAAATGCTTTTTCTGTGTCTATTGAGAGAATCATATGATCTTTGTTCTTGCTTTTATTTTTGTGGTGAATTGTATTTATTTATTATTTTCAATGGCATTCCTGAAAAAATATTTTTCTTATAAAGAATTATTTGTTCTTAATCCTCACCATCCACTTTCCAAATATGGAATATTTTAGCTTTTATCTATTTCATTATATAAAGGATAGAATATTTATGTGCACTCAGAACAAAACAAACTTTTTTATTATTATTTATTATTATTCTAATAATAAATAAAACTTAAATTTTATTTATTATTAGAATTTTTGTGTTATGTTATTATGGTTATATTGTTTTTAGGAATTCAATTATGCTTTATCTAGGTTATTACCCAATAATTAAATGTTCTCAATACAGACAAATTAAAATCCTTATTTTTCAATTAATACATATTTTTTCTTTCATTTCTTCTGTATCAGGGTTTTGGCAATAGAAAAAATACTATCCAACATCTCTTAAACTACCAAGTCTTCCCAATTTGATGCTTTTTAACAAAGTTAAATAAGTAATGAATTCTTGTATAGGAAGAAATGGAAATGATAGCCAGTACACATTTAGCTGTAGACACCTGAGGAAGAACTCAGAAAGACTTGAACATATCTGCTAAAGTCTGGCTCAAAAATAATGAGAACAGGGCTGGGCGCGGTGGCTCACGCCTGT
The DNA here is from genome assembly GCA_963574885.1 of Lepilemur ruficaudatus. Classification (NCBI taxonomy): domain Eukaryota; kingdom Metazoa; phylum Chordata; class Mammalia; order Primates; family Lepilemuridae; genus Lepilemur; species Lepilemur ruficaudatus. The sequence continues at coordinate 13,768 of CAUYRT010061684.1, read as the reverse complement.
AATCCTAGCACTCTGGGAGGCCGAGGCGGGCCGATTGCTCAAGGTCAGGAGTTCGAGGCCAGCCTGAGCAAGAGCGAGACCCGTCTCTACTACAAATAGAAAGAAATTAATTGGCCAACTAAAAATATATAGATAGCCGGGCATGGTGGCGCATGCCTGTAGTCCCAGCCACTTAGGAGGCTGAGGCAGAAGGATTGCTTGAGCCCAGGAGTTTGAGGTTGCTGTGAGCTAGGCTGACACCATGGCACTCACTCTAGCCCGGGCAACAGAGTGAGACTCTGTCTCAAAAAAAATAAATAAATAAAATAATAATGAGAACAAAAATAGCACCTCCTTTTCTATTATGGTGGTATTTTCCCCAAGAAGTAAACCTTTATCTTGCTTTTTTATTAAGAACTGTGTTTCTCTGAAGTGTAAAGAACTTGTAAGAAGTCGATACTGTTGATATTATTATTTAAACTAAACTTTTTTTTTCATTGCATTGTGTTGTTTTCAAAATCCATGGAAGCAATGCTTGGGTGGCTATGAATTACACATGAACACTTCTCACTTCAATACATCATTCTAAAAACTCATATTTTTTATTTTTAAGAAAAAAGAATTCTCAAAATCTTTCCTCTTGTTTTTTTCCTGAACTTTTCCATTTCTCCTCTTTTACCCTAGTCTAGGTTTTTACATCTATATCTGTTTCTCCTTTCCAGTTGAGTGCTCCAACCAGCAAGCAAGGCTGCCAGTAGGCAAAGGTTTACTCAGCGTGTGAGGACGTGGAAGATTATTTGGCTGCTGCATGCCCAGCCCAGCTTTCTCTGGCAGTGCTACACTGAAGACTACTGTCAAACAGAACATCATATTGACCGAAAGAGCTGGGCAAGAGCCATTAGAACCAGCGGAAATTATCTGTGGGTTGCTCTACTTTTTCTTTTTTTTTTTTTTCACTGTGAAGGAATATTCCTTCTTTCCTTTCAGGATTGTTATATTTCCTCAGTTGACATAAGGAAAATTTAAATGGCTTTAAAAAGCTGACTAGTATAAAAAGGAAAAGATAATTCAACATATGCAATGAAGTTTATTATTTAGTAATATTTGTTAGTAAAGAGCACATAACAGATTTTTAATTCATATTCCATTATTTAAACACTTGTAAAATTCTCACATTTATTTTATTATATGCCAAATGCAATGATTTTATCATCTGAGGTATTGTCAGGGAATACAGTGGGTGCAGATAAATGGAAATAATGAATATATAAGAAATAAATTATTTTGTGATCATATGTAAATGGTTATTTACATGTATATACTATGTTTGAATGTATTCCTATACATAAATCACAAAATGCACAACTATTTGTGGACAATGTCTTGCATGAATAACAAATATTTTTAAATTATTAAAGTATGTCAGTAGACAAAGAAACAATTTATAATGCAACAAGTCTCATAAAGACTGGAGCAAATTCAAAGTAGACCTTGCATTGCAATTGACCAACATGCTTTTAGATCACCGTAGGTGGATTCTACACCAGAATACATGGATTACTACTTATTTTTTATTTAAAACAATTATAAGGTCAGGAATTTCAGTTGATTATGTTATTTCAATGAAAGATAGGTATAATGATAACCTCTTTTATGCTAATGACCACAAGATGTACAGTAACACCTTTACCTTCGTTGTATCTATCCTGCACAAGCCTCCAGGGTAGCTTCCTCTGTTAGAATTCTCTTTGACATCACTGACAAGTGAATCTATCGAGACTCTTTGTGACTTCTGCATTCTCACTGTTTTAACTCTTCTATTATGTTTACCTTACTCTATTAACAGTAGGGATTCCAGACTCCAGCTTAATTTGTCAACCATGAACAATGCCTGCCATTTTTTTTTTGTATTCCAGGTTTTAGATTACCCCAATGTTCTGAAACCATGAAGGTGCTCACTCCTAGTTTGTTGTCAGCAAACCTTAATGTTTGTGTTGTGTTATGTTATTATGGTTATATTGTTTTTAGGAATTCAATTATGCTTTATTTAGGTTATTACCCAATAATTAAATGTTCTCAATACAGACAAATTAAAATCCTTATTTTTCCATTAATACATATTTTTTGGGCAAATGCTTAGGACAAAATCAGTGGGTAGAGCCACTGATTTTGTCCTAAGCATTTGCCCTCGTTAGATGTTCACAACAGCCAAGTATTTCAGCTTAGTATTGACCAAATGAATAGAGGATTATCTTCCAAGAATGCACGGATTCTTCAGGATCAGTTGAAAAGAGAATATTGTATTTCCGTTTTTCTCTCAGGATTAAGGGGCTTTTTTTCCATTATAATTCATTTATACTAGGCCACCATTTTCTATTCTCTCAGCGTTAGCAGACCACTCTTCAACAAAGAAATTTCACAAGGATCTCTGTGAAAATGTTTTTCCATTTAGAACCTATTGATGAAAAAATTATGAAAATTTATTAATTTACTAAATAATTTACTAAGTAATTTACAAATTTACTAATTTGTAAAAGCTAATGTGTGTTCAAAAGCATGCTTAAATCTAGTTTATTTCAGAAATGCCTGCATAAATTGGAATTATAGTCATATATATCTTAATGTAAGATATTTATTCAATAGAAAAAGAATATACTTACCATGTTTATTTATTTTTACCGGTGTGCTTCCAGATCCACAAATATTTGTTGAATTAACTGATATATGTATGACAAAAACCATTCAAATGGGTTTATACAACAAGGGAAATTCATTAGACTATAGTAAACGAAAATTCCAGGTGTTTATCAAGCGTCACCCTGGCTGGGAGCAGAGGCTCAGTGTCAGCAGGCTGCACACCTCTCTGTGCAGGTGTCGGCTCTGCTTTCTTCAGTGCTGATTCTCAGGCAGGGCCGTACGATATGGTGGCATCAAGCAGATCCAGTAGATTGTCTTTAGTTAATTTCCACATGGAAAAAAAAGAAAGAAATCACTTCAAAATTGTTTTCCCAAACTCTTTTGTTTTTTCAAAATAGTTAAAAACAAAAGTACAGAATTTTTCTTATGTTTCCATCACAAAATGTTGTTCCAGGCCTGGATCACAGTCTACCCCGGGATTCTGGGGGTAGGATTATCTCCAAATGAATAATATGGACTGAAAGTATAGTAAGTATGATTCCCTCACATAAAATGAATATATTCTTATCAGAAGAGGAATGAGTCAATGCCAGCTAAACAAAAGCAACAGATTCCACGCTAAGACATTTGCATGATTCTCAAACCCCTGTGATAATTCCACTCTCTTCCAGGGGTCCAAAGCCTAGAGATTTAGATTCATTGTCTGAGGCTTTGAGTAGATGTTCAAAGACGTGCTTTTCTCCATAAAGATCTCTCTCTAAGGTGTGCTACATGGTGTTCCTGGCCACTAATATGTCTGAAACTACTGTAATAGGGTCTAAGGGATACCATGGATCTGGTTTAATGAAAAGTATAGAAATTATGGTGGCAGAAACTAGAATAATAACCAAAAAGCAAAAGCATAGGGCACGCCATATCATACCTGTGGTTCTCAGACTGGAGTATTTAACTGACAAAAAATGACTTTACACTTCCTGTGGAAATATAAACATGTGAGATAAGGTAGAAAATTTCTTAAAAAGATGAGTAATAAGCCATACACACCAAACATTAAAATGTATTACAAAGCAAATTTATAAAACATGTTAGTATTGACTGGTAAATAGATAGATGAATGAATCAGAAATAAAACCAATAATATATCCAATATTTATGAAAGTATAGCTTAAATAAGGCAGCATTTTCAAATTTATATGGAAAAGTTAAACTATTCAAAAACAGTGTTAGGAAAAATGGATAATCATTTGGAAAAATTTAGTTGGATCTCTCCTTCCCTCAGTCCTTATACCAAAATAAGTTTTAGATTGATTTAACACTTAAACATAATAAATGAAAACTTTAAAGTGCTTGAAGAAAATATTGGAAGATTTTTTTAAACATATGCTTGTAGTGAGAATGGTGATAAGTCACAAAATTCAGAAATCATTTAAAAAATCATTAATAGATTAGCAACATACAAATTCAACATTAAAAATGAAAAGAAAAATGACTGGGAAAGTGTTTTAAATTAATAAGGAAGTGTTAATTTCTGAATTAGAGTAGCAGAATGGTTAAGAGTTCACATGTATGCTTGCACACCCTCATAAACAAAAATAAAGATATGCATATCTGTGATTGTAAATGTGTCCGAAGCTTAGTACAATTTATAAAGAGGAACTGGGGTTCAGGTACTAATAATAATACTTTTTATCATATATTCTTTGACCTTCTTGATATTTTTATTGTCATGGATTTCATTACATTTTCTATACAAAATACAGTTTACAAAATAAACATTTATAACTTTGTGATTCACCCCCAGTAGAATCGCTTGAGGCAGACTAACTCTCCAGCACATAACAACTATAAAAGCTGGACAATTTTATAAAACATGGTATTTGAAGGTTTTGGAAATTGAGCAATGTCAGCAACTCTTGCAGGGCTATATTTCCTGAGAGAAGGGAAGTGTATAATGTGTACCCTCATTCCTTCTGGGTGTTTTGCTGAAGTCATTTTCCAAATCTCAGACGAAGAATATAAAGCATGCGCAGAAGTGCGAGTCTCACTGTGCTGGGAGGACTGAGGTGAGATTTTGGGGCCGCACCGAACAGGATTCAAAGGGCAAATGTGTCCAATAATTACTACACGTATCTCCCCTAAATCATTAGCTAACTCCTACACTGGGCACTCATAAGGTAAGATTAACGATCAAAAGAAAAGAAAACAAAAAAACTCCAAAACAAACAGACAGGAAAAAAAAGCAATAAATAAATAAATAAAATAAAATACAAACCCAAACCACTTAGTAGAAATAGCTTCTGGAAGGTTAAAATGCTAAAGCAGAGATGGCAGCAGCCACATGGTGTTGAGAGAGAAGCTGGCGTTCAGCCCCTGCCAAGGTGGTGGCTTTGCTAAGTAACCAAGGCTTTAATTTGAGATTTCAGAAGTGCTGTGTTTTAAAATAAGGGCCACATCTTGGGAATAAGAACAAAAATAAAATAACTAGCCCTAACAAAGCCTAAGACCAAGCCTGAATTGACCCAAACTGATACATTGGTGCTCTATCCATTTTCCAGAAGAAAATTCTACCTACCTAGAGGAAGATGACGTCTTTTAGAATCTCTACAATTTTTTCAACCAATCCAAACAGGTAAGGCATACAAAACGAAATGAATGGCGAAAAATCAAAAGAAAAAAATATAAGATAATATCTGTAGATGAGTTAGATATTTTAGGCACTGGTTATCAGTTAATTTGCAAAAAACTAAAGAAGAAGGGAAAATTTTAAGAGCAGTTAAAGAAAATGACACTTGGCCTCCAAAGGAGCAAGAATAAGACTTACAGTTTAATGGTCATTGCTACCTACTATGGAAGACAGAAGACAGTGGAATATTTGTAAAGTGGCAAAAAAAAAAAAAAATCCAATTCATCTAGAATTCTCTACATAGGCAAAAAAAAAAAAAATAGCCTTTAAAAATGAAGCTAAAGCAAAGATGTTTCAGACAAATAATAATTGAGCAAATAAAAGATCAGTAGACCTGTACTACGTAAGAAAATATGAGAGTTTGTCATATTAAGTAAATATGGCACTATATGGAAACACAGAACTTCAAGAAATAGATGACTATGTCAATGAACAACAATAATAATGTCTTATAAGGCAGATCACAAATGTAGAAAGTAAAATTTATGAGAACATAAGCACAAGCACAAAAGGCGGGAGTGGAGTAAATGGAGTTGGACCGAAAGGGCTCGCATTGAGAAGTAACAAGTTGCTGATTTAAGGTAGACTGTAATATAGTAAAAAAAAAAGGCATATCACACACTCTAGAAATCAACATTATAAGAATAATAAGAATACAGAGCTAAAAATTCAATGGAAAGGGAAAAAATGAAATACTTAAATCTAAAAGGAACGAAAAACAGATGGGCAAATGGAAAATATAAAAGAAGTATAAGCAATACGGGGATTTCAGAGCTGATGGACGAAAAATACATAACCACAAGGAAGCAGGAGCACGCACATGCCTCACGGGGCAATGCTTTGACAGGTTTTCCTGTGGGGGACTGTCTGGAGGCTAGTCAGTCTCCCACAGTCCAAAAGGGCAGGAGGTCAACAGAATCCCCAGGGAATGGGGGACGGGATAAGGGGCTCATGTGTTTAGGTGATGTTGCTTAGAAGCCCAGTGGGGAGCTTGTCCACCTGGTTATTGGGAGCCTTCTCAGCAATAGATGACTTACTTCTTCAGGGAATTTGCTTAAGACAAAAATATCTTCGTACTTTATTCTGAAAAGTATATTTGCATAGAGTTGATGTACGTTAGATTAGGCTATTTATATAATCTAATGAAAAAGATACTGTCTGTGGGAAGGGAAATAGTTAAATAAAAACACAGAATTGTATTAATATTTTAAGAGTTCAAATCTCGACTCCAATATCTATTTTCGAGGTGGCTTTGAGAAAGTTACTTAACCCTTCTTACCAGCTATAAAATAAGCATACTAATAACAGTACTGTCCTCATTGGGTTATAGTGTGGATTGTGTGAGTTTATGTATAAACTTCTTGGGCCAGTGTCTGGCACATAATCAGAATGATATGAAAACAGCTACAATTAGTATCATTTACAGCAACACTTGATAGGCTCCTGAGTATTTCACACAGACATACCAGTTGTCTGGTAGCTTTGTAAGAACTTAGAGACAACGTCTGTGTTGGTTAAGATGATTTTTATCTTTTAAAAAATAAGTTCTGATACAACAAGTACATGTTTGTAAATTGACACATTAAACTATCAAATTATTTCTTATTAACATGGTGCTCACCATTACATTTAGACTGCTTATACGCTAATGATGGACTTCTGATACTTTCTGAAGTTGATGAAGATGTATACAAAATATTCAGGCATCAGGACTCTAAATTTGGTTTTTGCTCTTATTCTTGGCCTTGCTTCAGGGAAATATAGAAAATATAATTGGGAATCTGAAGAAATTATTTCAAATTACTCACAACTCTACATGACTTTGGCAAAGTCAGTACATCTTCAATTTTTTGGATCTGCAAACTGAGGTAGATTATATGATCTACCTCAGATTATATGAATGGTAGATTATATGATCACTAAAACATTTTTCTTACACATTATTAATCTGTGAAAAATGTGAATTTATATACTCACTAAAACACACACCATGTAGACAAAGATTGTCCAACTACAGTTCTCAAAGTATCCTAAAATTTTTGTTTTATATTGTCAATTAAAACCATATCAAAATTATGAGACAATTTCCAGTACATCTGTTCTGGATAATATTATGATAATAATTTCTTTCCATTGAACATCTCAACAGTGCCAAAGCAGTAAGTCAATTACGAGCAAAAATCCTATTATTAAGCAATTGTAACAGCCTTCAATTCTTTTCTTCCGCTGATGTATGATAAATGAAGTCAATTACTTGGGTGGTTCTGGTGGAATTCTTTATGTTAAAATAAACCTTTTTTGTATTTAATAGCTATAAAAAAATTCACCTCTCAGTTATGAGCAAATATAGGATTTGGTATACTTTGATTATTGCATGTACTTCTTTTGAATTATTGATCTCCATTCCCACTAACTAATGAAAAACCAATTATTTTATCAATACAATCAACTCACTCCTATACAATAACTTTGCAGTCAACTCCTCAATTTTCAAATTTTCATATGTTTATGTTTTATATATTTATGTTATATTTTTAATATGTATTTAATTGGCTACTAAAACGCAGATGTTATATGAGCTTCCAAATGGGTATTTATGTTTTATACACAGAACTTACAAAAAGGTATTTGAGAACAATTTTCATGGCACTCATGATGCAGATCATGGATATAAAATAGAGTCAGAGTAAGGAAGAGTCAGAGGATTTAGTGAAGGGATGTCGTCAGAGAGAGTGTGATCATGCTGTGAGTTCCCAGCATTCTACTGTGGTAAACGGAGGGGGCAAGGCTCCAAACTCCCAGATTTTGTCAGTGTAAGAAATGTGTGAGAGTTTCTCATAGACAGATGTGGGCTTGCAGGAAAGACGCAAATTTTTCTTTCTTGGATACAGAATCATCTAAAAGGGTGAGGAAGCACTACACGAGTAATTATAGTTAGATTCCTAATTTTGAGGAGGTGCGGAAGGAGTCCTACTAGGATAAATATGTATAAGTGTGTACATATTTATGAAAGAGGCTCCTAGCAATGGGAAACCATAGGATACACAAAAACATGAATTACCCCTTCTGGGCTCAGAAACAACTGCTGGCAAAGAGGAGAGGATGTCAGCTGAAAGATCAGAAGATGACACAGCTGTGAAGTTGGGTAGCCACCAACTACTGACCGATGGATGTAAGGGGGTAAGGAAAAGTCTTTGAATGAAGATTGACAGACATTTAATTTCTTATACTAAGCACTTTCTAATTTTTAAAATTAAGTTCTTGCTTGTAACTTAAAGTGATCATTGACTGCTTATTACTGAAAACTGAGCAGAATAGTCAAGTAATCTTTCCAAGTTTCCATCCAGGGGCAAGGAAAATTACCCCATTGAACACATTTTAAAGGGGTGGTTGTAAAACAAAAGTGATGTTTCAATTACATAGCACATCATGGCATCATAGCGTGATCAACTGTTTGGTTCCCTATTATAGATACTAGTTCTCTGGTGAAATGCTCCATCTTGCCATCTATCTTTTTTAACATTTTAATCAGAGTTATTTAAAGTCAATGTCTGATTATTCCATTAATGGTTTTTCAGCAAGTCCTCACTCTAATTTTTATCTATCACTGTGATACTGCAAAAAATATTTTTTTCTTACTAGTCACTCTCAGCTTGGTTTCTTAGCATCTTGCCTTTGAGAGTATAATCAACAAATGCGCTGACTTCAGGGGGAAAACTATTCAGGACTTACTGCTTTGTGCCTCTTTCCTCTCTGAGACATGGCCCCTCAGGATCTGGCTGCCTTAGCATCTTTAAACCTAAAGTTTCACCCTCCCAATTCCCTGAGTTTGCACAAAGCTTCACTGGTCTTTCTCTCTCAATCAACCACTCTCCTAGTTAGGTTTCCATCTTTGTATCCTACACCAAAATTGGCACATGCTCTGTGAGAATGAGGAGCGCGTGTAATGTTGGGCTTACCTCAATGATTTTTTTTTTCCTCTGGAGTCTGGCCCTCTAAGTCCTGGCTGCTGTAGCATTCTAATATGTCTTCAAACTGGTGGGGTTTTGATTTATTACTATTAAATATGTTATCTAAGTATTTTAATTCTTGGTAAGTATTTCAGTCTGCCATATGCTTCACTATTATAGCCAGATGTAGAAATTCTATATTGAGTCTTGAAGGGAAAATTGGGGGTGGCAAGGATCTAGTGTAGCTGGCAAGAAAATAGTATTATAAAAGCACAAAGTGGATAGGAGCTGTGTTGTATTTAGTGGGCATAGAGTTCCAAGAACAGAGGTAGCACAGGATTGACGAGGGATGTATTAGATATATTCTAGGTCCAGACAAACAAATACGTTATTTATTTTTCTACATCCTGTGGATACTTGGGTGCCATTCATGGATTTAGGGCATGGAAAATATGTAATATACATGTTTAAAAAGTAACTCTTGTGATATTATAAAAAATTAATTTGAAAGTGGAAGACCAACAGGTAGATCACATAGGTGAGTGTTGCTATAATCCAAGCAAGAAAGCCTGAGGACCTGAAGTAAGACAACAGCAGTGATAATGGAGCCAAAAGAAACAAATTATACAAAGTCAATGTGTTTTTGTGATGGATTAAACATAATAAAGGAAACAATTGATTTAGAGATAACTCAAGTTTATGGCTGAGGGAAGGTGTTACTATTCAGTCATATGTGGAATATAGAGAAAAACAGATTTATTAGGGAAGAGAATAATATATTGGACTCATAGACTCTAAGATGCCTGATGTACAGTTATGTGAAGATATACATTAGTTGTTTACACTTGTGTGCCTGGATGTTAGCAGACATCTTGGCCAGCAACATAGATTAGATTGTTATTGTGCGAAGGTAGTAGTCATGAGAGTTGGTAGGATCACCCAGACAGAACTTAGTCTTCATTCTCCACTAGAAATATAGCTAGATCATAAACTAATTATCAATGAAATCAAGATAAACCCCAAGAAGAGTTTTTCTAGAACTTGTTAGAGGTTTATTTGGATTGTAACACATTTTTAGGTTTTCCAAAGTTCTTCGTATGAACTATGTGATTTTATCTATGCTTCCAGGGCATAGATAATTGTGAAATTTTGGAAGAGTATTATTATTATTATGTAGATATAATATTATTACTAGAGGCTTATAGAAAACTTGAATTAAGCAGGAGTTTAAAGAATGTTTTCTATGTTTTCTTTTTCCTATTCATCTGGGAAGGCATTCTTGCAAAATAAATCTTTTTATAATAAGTAATCTATTACTTGAAAATGTTTTCCAGACAATAAGATAAAATTCATATTGGCAAAAATAACACATCTGTGACATATTAAATTGTTCTATTATTACCTTAGGTATTTCATAAGCTTATTCATTTTGATACTATTTATAAAGAAAAAAACAACAAACTTAAAATTAGATACATTTATGCGAGCTAAAAAAGTTACATTGTCAAAATTACTTAGATAAGACAGCAATATATCTATAATAGCAAAGATTCAAGACAGTGTGTTTTAAGGGAGTAATAAGATGCTATAAACAGCAACAACATATTAAAAAAATCAGTCCAACTCCTAAGTTCTTAAAATAGCCTTATCTAGAATATTTTAGCTTTTTTTAGTGTTACCCTTTCTACTTTTTCCATTTTAGGATGATAATGTCTCAAAGCATTTGTAGTTCTCAGTCTATGCCTTTATCTTATTTGTAAGGACACATTTCTGATTGTTTAGAGATCAAATTGTCACGTTGAGTACACTTTCTTTGTTTCTCCAAGCTCCAGTTAAGCCTCCAGCAAGCATTTCTGCTCTTCCCGTCAAATTCCTTGGATCTGACAAGCTTGTTGTTTCTGTGAGAAGCCGCTAACATTCGAGTGAAGTTAGGAACACACATATTTGAAGCAATACCAAACTTTTTTGCAAATCATACTATTTTTAAAAGATAAACTAGATACTATTATTTAAATCTTTTAAGCTAATCAAATTGGAAAGTAATAGAAGAGAGCTTTTTCTTAGATTACCATTCTTTAAAAAAAAAAAAGAGGATTTTTGCTTCTTACCATGATGGAATAACAGGGATCAGACTTCTCACCACATGTGTGTAGAAAGGAGGAATCACTGTATGAAATAACGGTTTCCAGACATATCAGGCAACACTTGTAGTGTGTGAGAGAAGAGAGACTAGCAAGGCGATCCCCATGATCTCTCCCTAATCTGTGCCTTGAGAAACATTCCTCCCTAGTCCAGAAAGGAAGTGCCCGAGCAGAATGCCACTGTCTGAGGTGAGCAGTCAGAGACTAGAATTCAAGGAGGCTGAGACTTTCAGAAGTTGTGGAGCAGAGTTCTGGAAAAGAGGAAGCTATACAAAGAAAAAGGTCCAGAAATATGCATGTGCTCACCTTGAGTTTTGCTGAAGACCAAGCTACTCACGCATAATGTAAAACTCCACAGCCTGACAAAGAGCAATCAGAGAAGAGTAAACAGAACCATGTCCAGAGCTCACTCCCAAACTAGGAGACAGTCAAGCTGTGATCAACCAAAATGGAGATTCCTTGCTCATCACTTGGAAAAGTTAACAGAGAATGCAAATGGACTACAACCTAGTATAAGGGCATAATACCGCTAGACGGTGATAAAGAGACAGTTGTAAAAGCTGCCAAAGGAAAAAAGAACCATTACCTAGAGACAAATACATATAAGAATGACTGCAGTGACTGCAGACGTCTCTTTAGAAAATACATAAGCCAGAAGACAATGAAATGACATCCTTAATATGCTAAACGCAAACAACTGTCAATCTAGAATTCTGTATTCAGTGAAAATATTTCTCAGCAATGAAAGCAAAATAAAAAGTTTTGAAGAACACCTATAATCATAAATTTGTGACTGAATATAAATTTTTTTCATTTAAATTTAAGATACACTTGACTTTTTAAAACTACCATAATAATGTATTGTGGAATTTACAATAATGTAGAAGTAAAACATAAAAATTTTGTATCCTAAACATCTTGCAATGGCAAAATTAATATCAAATAGTCTTCAGAACAAAATTTTACCAAATATTTTATATAGATTACATGTTAAATAATAGATATATTAGATCAAATAAAATATAGTATTAACATGAACTTAATTTTTTGTTTTATTGATGGGGTTATTAGAAAATTTAAAATATGTGTGGCTCACATTAAACTTCTATTGCATGACACTAGAATAGTATGTTCAGAAATAGATCCACATATATGTGGTCACTTAATATTTTTAACACAGGTATCATGGTAATTCAATGGGACAGGGTAACCTTTTCAACAAATAGTACTTGGAAAACTGAATATCCACATGGAAAAAAAATAAAATAAACCGCCCTTACTTCAAACAACACACAAAATTAACTCAAATAGATCATAGATTTTAACTGTAAAACTCCTAGAAGAAATCACAGGAGAATACCTCTGTAACCATATTTCTTAAATATGACACAAAAAGCATAAACCATAACACAAAATAACCCTGATGGATTGGACTTCATCAATATTTAAAACTTTGCTCTTTAAAATACACATTAAGAAAACAAAAGAAAAACCAAAGAATTAAGCCACTGACTGGAAGAAAATATTTGAACTATATATTTCTGACAAGGCCTTGCATCCAGAATATAAAAAGAAACTTCTACTATTATAATTATATAAAAAAAGACAACCTCTGTGGAAAGCAATATGGAGATAACATAAAGAGATACAAGTAGATCTACCATTTGATCCAACAATCCCATTACTGGGCATCTACTCAAAAGAACAAAAGACACTCTATAAAAAAGACATCTGCACTTGAACATTTATAGCAGCACAATTCACAATTGCAAAGATGTGGAAACAACCCAAGTGCCCATCAATACATGGGTGGATTAATAAAATGTGGTATCTGTATGCCATGGAGTACTATTCAGCTATAAGAAACAACGGTGATATAGCACCTCTTGTATTTTCCTGGATAGAGCTGGAACCCATTTTACTAAGTGAAGTGTCTGAAGAATGGAAAAATAAGAACCACATGTACTCACCAGCAAATTGGTTTCACTGATCAACACCCTAAGTGTGCTTACAGGATAACATTTATCAGACGTCGGGCCGATGGGAGCGGGGAGGAGGGGATGGGTATATACATACATAATGAGTGCGATGCGCACCATCTGGTGGGTAGACATGCTTCAAGCTCTGACTCCAGAGTTGGGGGGCAAGGCAATATACATAACCTAAACATTTGTACCCCCATAATACGCTGAAATAAAAAAAATGGCAACCAATGCAGTTTAAAAATAAGTGAATGATTTGAACAGACACCTCACAAAGAAGTAGTTTTATTCATCAGGTAAATGCAGAATAAAGCCACAATAAGATAGTATTACACATACATTGACTAACCAAAAGTAGAAAGATTAAAAATACCTACGTTTGCCAAACATGTGGAG
>CAUYRT010061683.1:0-21869 GCA_963574885.1 Lepilemur ruficaudatus | reverse complement strand
GATCACTCAAGGTCAGGAGTTCGAAACCAGCCTGAGCAAGAGCGAGACCCTGTCTCTACTAAAAATAGAAAGAAATTAATTGGCCAACTAAAAATATATAGAAAAAATTAGCCAGGCATAGTGGCCCATGCCTATAGTCCCAGCCACTTGGGAGGCTGAGGCAGAAGGATCGCTTGAGCCCAGGAGTTTGAGGTTGCTGTGAGCTAGGCTGACGCCACGGCACTCACTCTAGCCCAGGGAACAGAGTGAGACTCTGGATCAAAAAAATAAAAAAAAAGTTCAAAACCAGCCTGAGCAAGAGTGAGGCCTTGTCTCTACCAAAATAAAGGAAAAGTTAGCTGTGAGTGGTGGTGTGTGCCTGTAGTCCCAGCAGGAGGCAGAGGTAGGAGGGTTACTTGAACCCAGAAGTTTCAGGGTGCAGTGAGCTGTGATGATGCCATTGCATTCTAGCCTATGTGACAGAGCAAGAATCTGTCTCTGGGGAAAAAAAATGGAGACTGTAGATTAGTAGTGCTAAGGAAAATGGGGAGGATCAAGTCCCTCCTTAGTTTTATTCCCTTCCCATATGATCTCTTTTTTAACTTTGTGGCCGTTAATATTTGTAACATTTATTGAATGCCTTGTAGAAGTTACTTTATATGACTGTCATCACTACTGGTCTGAGTAAGTTTAGTTAAGGGTGGATCATATGAATGGTAAGTAAGAATGAGTTGGATTACAGGAAGCTGAGGAGGGATAATTGCTTAAAGTCCAGGAGTTTGAGGTCACAGAGATCTGTGATCGTGCCAGTGTACTCCAGCCTGGGAGAAATTTGTTGAATTAATCTTTTAGGCAAAAAGGACTGTCTGAGAGCTACTGGAACTAATGAACTGGAGAAGCAACAGTACATGGATGAGATGATGTAGAAATCATCTGTAAATGAAGACAAAAAAGTATCTATTAGATGAGAATGGGCATTTAGGCTGTTGATGAAATAATTTAGCAGATATTATATTACAGGATAAGGAAAGATTGATAAGAAAATGATACTTAGCAGTGAAGGAAATATGGAGCTATAGGGAGAAGATGTCAAGAATCAAAGGATTCTGTTGTGGTGGTTGTGGTAGTTGGTTTTTTGTTTTTATTTTTAAAGAAGGTTGGGTCTTAACATGTTTAAGATGAAGAGGGTGATTGTAGAGGGGATTGACTGAGAACAGGGAGGAAGTTGTAGTGATTTAAGAGAACAAGAGGAGAAGAATACCCTTAGCTCAGAAAGGAGGAGGAAGGAGCTGAGAATAGGCAGGGATAGTGTATACATCCATGGAAGAGGGAAGGGTGTTGATTCCAGTATTTTTACCTAAATTTATTTCTCTCAAAGGTCAAGGTCAAGGAGGCATTCTCATAGACGTTACAGTCGATCCAGATCCCACTCTCACAGGAGGCGATCTCGAAGTAGGTCATATACACCAGAATACCGGCGACGAAGGAGCCGAAGTCATTCTCCAATGTCTAACCGGAGAAGACATACAGGCAGCAGGGTATGTGGTTTATAAAAGTTAATGAAAACCTGTTTTCTCTTTCCTACGTGTTAGTCATGGTATAACATCTAGCTCTTATGACAGCTCAGCCGTTGTTTAGAAGTGGTACTCCAGAAATCTCATTAATTTGCTTTTTTGCTTTCAAAATGAAAAAAAAGTAAAACATACCACCATCTTAGTAAGCTTATGTGTTTTGTGACAGATACACAGAGGAACTATATTTTCTTTTCTTGACTTTTGAATAGTTTAAAAAGAGATGAAATTTGGAAAGAAATGCATTGCAAAAGTTAAAATGAAAAGCATAAACAGTTGAAAATATTGAGATACAGCATTTTACGGGAGTGGGGGGAATGAGGAAATACTAAAAACTCCAGTGATAATAGCTAATGCTTTTATTCAGTACATTAATACTCTTAACATCTGTGCAGTGTGAGTTATGTTATGGATAAGGAGATTGAGTCTTGGATGTGTGACATGAAGGGGTTTTTGGTTTTGTTTGCTTTGGTTTTTGCTTATTGGCAGACCGCAGGTAAAGCCCAGCCAGTAAAAAAGTTCCTGTGCTTAACTGCTATGCTATGCTGTGCTTCTCCCACATGATACTGACTCACTTAACTGTGGTAGAGTACATCATTATTTAATGATGTTTTGAAATCTGTACATTCATTTCTTAAATCTGGATTGTGGAAACATCGAAAGAATATCCTTGCTAAAGAATGAAAATGGAGGAGAGGGAGTCATATTACAGATCTATTAGGGATATGAAACATTTGAATAAATTAAAAATACAGTTTTAAACTGAGGATGAATTCTTAGGATACGTTCTGAAAAATTGCTGAGCTAGAGTGGAGTGTCGGAACACTTTTATTCAGGCTGTAGCCAGGAGGTATATATATTTCAAAGAAGACCTAAGTGTACTGTGAACTGTAAAATGTGGTTCATCTGCTTTAGTTCTTAAAATCTCACTTCCAAGTGACTAGAAATAGTATATTCTTTGTGTATTAGATGAGGTATTCTAAATAAAGTATTTGTCTTTTAATTTTGATTTTACTTTGGAACATGTTTATTCAATAGGCAAATCCAGATCCCAACACTTGTCTTGGAGTGTTTGGCCTCAGTTTGTATACAACAGAGAGAGATCTTCGTGAAGTATTTTCTCGATATGGACCGTTGAGTGGTGTCAATGTGGTTTATGATCAGCGAACTGGGAGATCTCGAGGATTTGCTTTTGTGTATTTTGAGAGAATAGATGATTCAAAGGAGGTAAATTTGTTTTAATAATTTTCATTTAAAAAATGTTTTTGTATGCATGATTATAGTATTGAGTTACTATTAAAAGTTGACTAAAAGACTCCCAATTGCGTAAACTTTATGTCCTCTCTAACTCTGACCTGAGTCAAACTCTGCCTCTCTGTGTTACAATTGGAGTGGTCATGGTTTCACTTTATTCAGCTTATGCTTTCTGGTTTAGGTATGTCCTGAGTGAAATCTGGCCTTGTAAAGTGAGCTATGTGTGTTTGAGTTCATGGAAGAAGTAAAGTGTTTAAATGTTCTCTTTTTTTTTTTTTTCCTGAGACAATCTAGCTCTGTTGTCCAGGTTAGAGTGCCATGGCTGTCAGGCTAGCTCACAGCAACCTCAAACTCCTGGGCTCAAGCAATCCTCCTGCGTAGCTGTGACCTACAGGCATGTGCCACCATGCCTGGCTAATTTTTTCTATATATTTTTAGTTGTCCGGCTAATTTCTTTCTATTTTTACTAGAAATGGGGGTCGTCTTCTTGCTCAGGCTGGTTTCGAACTCCTGCCATGAGCTGTCCTCCCACCTCAGCCTCCCAGAGTGCTAGGATTACAGGTGTGAGCCACCGAGCCCAGCCTAAATGGTCTCTTTTCAATAAGCCATATTGATGCTCCAAATGGATAATTAAATTGACTTTTGAAAATTAGTTAAGCGCCGAGAAGTGACATGGGCCTATAATCTCAGCACCTCAGGAGACTGATGCAGGATGGTTTGAGGCTGCAGTAAGCTATGATTGTGCATGCCACTACATCTCCAACCTGGGTGACAGAGACAGACCCCGTGTCTCTCTCCTCTCTGTTTCTCTCTCCTCTCTGTTTCTCTCTCCTCTCTTTTTTTCTTTTGAATGATGTTTAGATTTAGTGTATTTAACTTTTGTCTATAATTAGCTTTCCATGTGTAGATAGAAAACTTTAGTTTTCTATTATCTAAATATTCCTTTATTCTGTTCTATAATTCAAAAGTAATATATGAAAAGAATTGATACTTTCTCTTGCCATTCTTTGTTTAATGCCATTCTTAATTTGCCTAACAGTGATCTTGATCAATGTCAGTGATTTGAAATAGTGCCATTCTAATGTATTGGGTATTGAATTAAAAGGAAACAGTAGGCTTGCTTTCTCTTTACTAAAAGTTTATAGTAGGATCTGTACCTCGCATCACTCATAAAAATTAATTCAAGATGGATGAAATACTTAAATTTAAAAAAAAAAAAAGTTCATAGTAATTGTGTTAGAAAATTACATTTTAAGGAATTTGAAGCTCAACATTAAAGTTTATCAGACCTTAATAAAGTGGAAAAGTACTGGTATTACTTTTTTGTACCATTTTACATGTGATAGCAGTTAGACATAGGACATTACTGCTCCATGCTTGAAAGCAACATAATCATAATAAAAATTGGCCTATGTTTCAAAAATAATAGATGCTCTTGCCATCTGGGGGAAATAGACACCAAGGATGCTGCTAAATAGTCTACAGTGCTTGGGATGGGGGCAGGAGTAGAGGCACAACACAGAATCAGCAGCCCCAAAATGTCAGTAGTGCTGAAGTTGAGAAACTCTGGATGATTCTAACAAGATATTTCAGTTTGTACAGCATTTATGTAATAGGAACTGTAATGTCTTGTCAGAATCATGACTTTATTAAGTTGTTACATATATATGATTTGTTTGTTCGTGTTCTTAAGAGAAAAAGGTATAAATTTGAGGTAACAGGATATCTGACCAAAGGTAAACTTGCAAACTACAAGCAATAACACAATTTAATTTTTTTATGTGAAACTTACGTCTTTTTTTTTTTTTTTTTTGAGACAGAGTCTGGCTCTGTTGCCTGGGTGTCAGGCTAGCTCACAGCAACCTCAAACTCCTAGGCTAAAGCAATCCTTCTGCCTCAGCCTCCCAAGTAGCTGGGACTACAGGCATGTACCACCATGCCCAGCTAATTTTTTCTATATATTTTTAGTTGTCTGGCTGATTTCTTTACTATTTTTTTAGTAGAGACGGGGTCTCTTTTTTTGCTCCTGCTCAGGCTGGTCTTGGAACTCCTGACCTCCCACGATCTTCCTGCCTTGGCCTCCCAGAGTGCTAGGATTACAGGCGTGAGCCACCATGCCTGGCCAAGACTTGTCTGTCTTATCCCTTGGTTTTCCCCATAACTTATCACTTGGGGTTTTCTGGATAAAATAAAAATGGCAAATTTACTTAGATTCCAAAGAACTTCTTGCAAATATTTCCATTTGCTGAAGTGGTTAATTATCATTGCATTTATTGTTATTAGTGCCTAAGGGCAGATTGATCGACTATATGAGCTCAGGTATAAAGACATAGGGCTTGTTGCCATATTTGCAAGTTCTTTATATTTGGAGTTCACTAGGTGGCAGTGTGTTATATCTAAGGCTGCGGTCCCCAATCCCCAGGCCTCTGACCAGTAACTGGGCCACAAGCCTGGAAGCTTCATCTATATTTACAGCCACTCTCCGTCCCTCTCATCGCTGTGTAAAAACTACCTCCTGTCAGATAAGCAGGAGCATTAAATTGTGAGTGCAAACCTGACAAACTGTGCATGCGAGTGTTCTAGGTTTCACCCTCCTTACGAGAATCTGATGCCTGATGATCTGAGGTGGAGCTGAAGCGGTGATGCTAGTGCTGGGGATCAGCTGCAAATACTGATTATCATTAGCAGAGAGGCTTCACTGCACAATAAATGTAATGTGCTTGAATCATCCTGAAATCATCCCTGAACTGTCCCCTGTTCCCTGCGCCCTCCCTCTTCCATGGAAAATTTGTCATCCGTGAAACTGCTCCTTGGTGCCAAAAATGTTGGGGACCGCTGGTATGGAATGCTTTGGCTACTTTAGACTTAAACTAGTTTCTGAAGTGGTTTAGCTAAAGTGTCTGTACATTAGAAAAACCAAAATTATTGATGTGTATATAGTGAAAATAAATAATGTAAACTACTTGCCCTTGTTTTTCAAGGAAGAAGCACTTATTAGAGAATTTTAATTTTTGAAATTTCAAACAGAAAATGTGTTGAGTTTGTTGCAGTTTTGGTTTTGCAGACATTTATGGGATATATATAATTCTTTTTTTTTTTTTTTTTAAGTTGAGGGTTTTTGTTTTGTGGAGTCTTTTTTTGCCAGAAGCAAATAATACTCTCAAAGTTGTTCTTTTGAAAACTGAGACCGAAGACTCAAATCTTTTTTTTGTTTTTGAGCCAGAGTCTCACTTTGTCGCCTAGGCTAGAGTGCTGTGGCATCAACCTAGCTCACAGCAACCTCAAACCCCTGGGCTTGAGCGATCTTTCTGCCTCAGCCTCCCGAGTAGCTGGGACTACAGGCATGTGCCAGCATGCCCGGCTAATTTTTTCTATATATTTTTAGTTGGCCAATTAATTTCTTTGTGCTTTTAGTAGAGACGGGGTCTCACTCTTGCTCAGGCTGGTTTTGAACTCCTGACCTTGAGTGATCCTCCCACTTCGGCCTCCCAGAGTGCTAGGATTACAGGCATGAGCCACCGCGCCCGACCCAAAGGCTCAAATCTTCTTCTTCTACAAGCATAGCCTCTTGTCAGTGTGTAGGTTTTAATTAAAGCACAAGAACTAGCTATTCGAGAAGCTGGGCAAGGAGGCCCACATCTGTAATCCAATTTACTTGGGAGATCTGAGGCAGCTTGACCCTAGGACTTTGAATCCCTCCTGAGCAAGAGCAAGATCCCATCTTTACTAAAAACAGAAAAAAACAGCCTGCTGTGGTGTCATGCACCTGTAGTCCCAGCTACTGGGGAAGCTAAGGCAAGAGGATCACTTGGGCCCAGAAGTTTGAGGTTGCAGTCAGCAAGACAACAGAGCAAAACTCTGTCTCAAAAAATAAATAAATAAAAAGTAAGAGGCTGGTTCAATGGTAGTGAGCTATCAGAACTTACTAACATAAGGGCCACTAAAGTTGGTATACAACCCCCCCAGTGCTAAATTTGACTGGCTTTAAAAAAAGAAATAGCTCTATGAGGGACTCTTAAGGTGAAACATTTGTGAATTACGTTAAAATTTTGTTCTTATTGGTTCCCTCTCAGAAGCTGAAAGGCATTACCGTAATACGCGTTTGTATCTGTTTATATCATTTTTTGTGGGCTGTTCACTGAGTATCAGTATACTAGACTATAAACTAAAGAACAAGAATGGAGGCAGGTTATAGATAGAACCTATATAAGGTTTAGCTCACCATTTTTAATGTTTTGAAGTCAGTCTTTGTAAGTGAAATGGCAGCCTACCTGGGCAACCTACAAAAAGTTTAGCTTGAAAAAACTTCTTATCCCCATTCTCCTGTTGATCTTGTTGGTAGTGGGAACTGAGCCAGAGCTGGAAAATTACTTGGAGAAAAGTTTATTAACTGCACTTTCGACTGAGTAAATTAAAATGTGTTCTGTGTAGTGTTGAAGTCTAGAAATGTCTCTTCAGTCCCTTGTCCAGGTTACATTGCTGTTATTTTCAAAATTGGGAGTTTAAATACTCTGTTTAATTTTAAATAATGATTATTTCAAGGCTAGCGAACTATGCATGACTTTCTGTGCCTGTTCTCCTTTATAGGCTATGGAAAGGGCAAATGGAATGGAGCTGGATGGTAGAAGAATTCGTGTGGATTATTCTATCACCAAGAGAGCACACACGCCTACACCAGGCATCTACATGGGCAGACCAACTCAGTAAGATTTTTTTTTTTAAGTTTTGTAAGCTAAACTATGAAATCCACCAGAAATGTATGCAAATTTTGATTAATTGGAAAATGTTTTTTTCCTATAGAATTGAAAGTTATACATTCTTTGAGACTATTTTTACATACATATGTATATATATGTGAACAGGAGAACTCTTTAAAACTATCAAAGCATGTTCCTGTCTCATCTGGTACTGAACAAATAGAAAAAAAATTATTGAATACTAGAAAAATATTTGCTATTTATTTATTCTCTTTCTGTTGGTTGTTTTTCTTTTTTTTTGAGACAGAGTCTGACTCTGTTGCCCAGGCTAGAGTGCCGTGGCGTCAGCCTAGCTCACAGCAACCTCCAACCCCTGGACTCAAGCAATCCTTCTGCCTCAGCCTCCCGAGTAGCTGGGACTACAGGCATGTGCCACCATGCCCGGCTAACTTTTTCTATATATTTTTAGTTGGCCAATTAATTTCTTTCTATTTTTAGTAGAGACGGGGTCTCGTTCAGGCTTGTTTTGAACTCCTGAACTCAAACGATCCACCCGCCTCAGCCTCCCAGAGTGCTAGGATTACAGGCGTGAGCCACCGTGCCCAGCCTCTCTTTCTGTTCTTATGTAACCTGGGAAGTCTCTGTGTAGACAGATTTTATTGATACTAGCATTTATTTTTTTAAAAAGCCATAGTTTTTCAAATGAGCAATACATTAATAAGGGGCTTTTTTTACAGTGTTTTTAAAATATGCAACCAACGGCAGTATTCCGCAGAGGTATTTCGAGGGAGTGAAAAAAGGAATACAGTTGTCCTTCAGTATTAGAGGGGGTGTGGTTCTAGGTCCTTCAGGATACCAAAGTCGAAGAGTACTGAAGTTCTTGATATAAAATGTCACGTAGTTTTGCACATGACCCCTATGCACATTCT
The DNA here is from genome assembly GCA_963574885.1 of Lepilemur ruficaudatus. Lineage (NCBI taxonomy): Eukaryota > Metazoa > Chordata > Mammalia > Primates > Lepilemuridae > Lepilemur > Lepilemur ruficaudatus. The sequence continues at coordinate 13,439 of CAUYRT010061683.1, read as the reverse complement.
CCCATATACTTCATTTTTTTTAATAATTTAAGGGGCCATGCTAATCTCTGTATAGTTCCAATTTTAGTATATGTGCTGCTGAAGCAAGCACTCCCCCACATACTTTAAATCATCTCTATATTATACCTAATACAATGTGAGTGGGGTTTTTGTTGGTTTTGGTTTTGGTTTGGTTTATTTATTTATGTTTGTTTGTTTGTTTTTGAGACAAGGTCTGTGTTGCACTGGGCAGAGTGCAGTGGTGTCATCATAGCTCACTGCAACCTCAAAACTCCTGGGTTTAAGCAGTCCTCTTGCCTCAGCCTCCTGAGTAGCTGGGGCTATAAGGGTGTGCCACAATGCCCAGCTAATTTTTCTATTTTTAGTAGAGACAGGGTCTTGCTCTTGCTCAGGCTGGTCTTGAACTCCTGAGGGCAAGTGATTCTCCCACCTCTGCCTCTCAGAGTGCTAGGATTGCAGGCATGAGCCACTGTGCCCTGCCTTGTAAGTGCTGTTTAATAGTTGTCATGTTGTATTGTTTAGGGAACAAAGACAAGGAAAAAGTCTGTACACGTTCAGTACAGTGTTTTTCCCTGAGAAATCTATTCTTGAGTTGGTTGAATTCATGGATGCGGAAGCCCATGGATATGGAGAGCTGACTATGCAGGCATTCTTTTCTTTTTCTTTTTCTTTTTCTCTTTCTGTTTCTGTTTCTGTTTCTGTTTCTGTTTTTGTTTTTGTTTTCTTTTTTTTTTTTTTTGGAGACAGGCTCTCACTCTGTCACCCAGGCTAGAGTACAGTGGTGTGATCATAACTCACTGTAACTTTAAACTCCTGGGCTCAGGCGATCCTCTTGCCTCAGCTTCTCAAGTAAGCTTGAACTACAAGCGCAGGCTACCACATCTGGCTCTCTTTTTTTATTGTTTTGTAGGGATGAAGTATTTTAGTGTGTTGCCCAGGCTGGTCTCAGAACTCCTGGGGTCAAGCGATTGATCCACCTTGGCCTTCCAAAGTGCTGGAGTTAGATATGTGAGCCACTGCACCCAGCCTAGACTTTCATTTAATTTAAAATTTTGTTGGGGGAAGTGTGTGTTTTGACAAGGAGAGCCTACAGAAAACTAAAGTGAAATTATTGCTCCTATTTTTAGGTATTTGGAAAATACCAAGAGAAAGGGGGTTAAAGACTTGACATTGTTCTAGTGGTTTTACTGCTGGACCTCAGTGTAAGGTGGTTAATTTTCTTTGGTGTCCAGGGTTAATTGCCTTTCAGTTAGTAATAGGGATACACATCTTAGCATTTTGACACTGCTTCCCAACACAGTGCTTCATTTTACCCTCATTGAGTAGTCCTGATAATTTGGACAGTGCTTTTTAATAGAACAGTTTATAGCTTTGAGAGTTTTGTGAAAGCATTCTTGGTTGTGTATGTCCTGAATAAGAAGTCAAAGAAGAATACCATGGAGTCAATAGAATGAGATGTAGAGGCAGTTAGCATGAAAGAGTTCTTTCTCCCTTTTCTCTTCTCCCTCCATTTTTATTAAGCTATCAATTTATAGTAAATTATTCTGGAAAATATCATTCACACTGATGTAAAATTTTTACATTTTTCTATAGTAGTGGTGGCGGTGGTGGTGGTGGAGGTGGCGGTGGAGGTGGAGGTGGCGGCAGACGTCGAGATTCTTACTATGATAGAGGATATGATCGTGGGTATGACAGATATGAAGACTATGATTACCGGTACAGGTAATGTTTTAACTTGAATTTTCTGTTCTAAATTAGATGATAGTGTTATTTGACACTTTTGTTGTGTTTGATATATATGAATAAAAACTTGATGGTTAAAATAGATTATATATGATGCTTTGATAACAGGTTAACTATCTGTTTTTGCCAATATTTTGTTGTGCCATGTGCTTATTGTTCTAGTCTCTTTGGCACACAGAGAACTTAATAGCTTTCATATTGGGTACATTATTTTAAGTGATGAGGAATTCTTATTTTCATGTGCCTCAGTGAAATGATTATGCAGTATGCTAAGTAATCTTTTGTTTGTTACAGAAGAAGATCACCTTCTCCTTATTATAGTCGTTACAGATCACGATCAAGATCTCGTTCCTACAGTCCAAGTATGTGAACTTTGCATTCCTAGTGTTAAAAACCTCATTTCTAATTAATGGCTGATTTTATAATATTAGCATATATGGTAGCAGTTAGTACACGGAAAAATATTGGGCAAATCAAACTATAATTGTCATCTTAACTTTTTTTTGCTCTTTCTCTTTCAGGACGCTATTGATAATGGAATGGTTGCAGTTGAGAACATTTTTTTCTCTTTCTCTTTTTTTTCTGTAATTCTGGATTTCCTCACACTTTTGATCCTTCCTACTGCTTAAAAAAAACCTTTAAAAAACTCTGTGATTTATTCAGCATCTACACTTTTGTCAGTTGTGTTGCTGTTTTCCACCCCTTTTATTGTACTCTTAAAGATATAATTGTTGTCATTTGAGTAGTTAAACATCTTGAGTAAAAAAGGAACCCCAGTGTTATGCTTTGTAAATGATTTTTTTTTGCTTTCATAGAAGATAAACTCCTAGCTAATCACATGAGGAAAGAAATGATCTTTTAAAAGCTTCTTTTGTGTTAGATATTGTACTAGAGATCTGCATTTATGATGAGCTCCCCCCCTTTTTTAAAATAACTTTCTTTTGGGGAAAATATAGTAACACTGAAGTAGTTCAGTCATGTCCTGTTTGTCTGGGGTGGCATGGAACAGTCAAATAGTTGAGTTTAGAAAGTTTGAATCTATAGAAAACACTTGCCCATTTCTTTGGAAGTACAGAATTTTTGAACTTTAAAAATTAAGTCATTTTTAGAGATGAAAAACTCATGGACTCCAAACCTTAAAACCTTAAATGTGATCTTTCTGTTAAACTTATTCAAGTATTCCGTTAATCAGTGAAGGATAACCCTTATTTATTACCTAGAGCAATTGTATAATTTGCTATTAGAAATTTTTGGTATTGGGACAATGGTTCAGCAGGTTATTATATAGTGTAGAGTCCTTAGAAGATACATGTGGTGAAATGTCATCTTTCAAATAAAAGTTAATTTCTTTGAAAATGGGCTTGTCTCATTATTGTAGAACCGTGGAGAAATATAATTGGATTGACTTACGAACCCTTCTGTTTTTCCTCTTCCCTATATTCCCCCAATACATATTTATATAAAAGTTTGCTTATCCTGAGTTTTCATTTCCTAATATTTATCTTTTTTTCAAATATTTTTTCTTCTACCTGAATGTTTAATCCTTGTCTCCTCTTTGGTCTTTTTGTTTTTCCTTTTTTTTTTTTTGGTTGGACCAAGCTGTAACTGATGAGAATATTCAGTACCAGCACCATGCTGTGAAGGAAAGATAAATAGGGTTGTTCACAACTTCAAGAAGCCCGTATTTTGGTAGGAAACACACTTAAATGACTGCAGTATAACATAGGGGGAGGGTATTTAGGGTGTGACCTTTAAAAGGTATTAGGAACAATAAGAATAAAATTAGATTATTATGATACTAATATCTGATCATTTGGATCAGAGAATTTTGTTAAATCTTTGGGATCGAAGTGTCTCAGGTTATTGTTACCAGAAACTAACTTTTCAAAAGGCCTGTCCTTAAAATTTTTTTGTCAATGAAGAATATCCAGAGAATAAAGTTGGCAATCTTTTGTTAGCCCCTGGAGGGTTTTTATTGTTAAGCCATGTTATTAAAAAGACTGGAAACCGGGTACAGTCGCATGCACCTGTAGTTCCAACCTCTTGGAAAGCTGAGGCTGGAATGATTTGAAGCCAAGAGTTTGAGGCTGCAGTGTGCTATGATCATGCCTATAAATAGCCACTGCACTAAAGCTATGGGTAACATAGGGAGAACCCTGTCTCTTAAAACAATAATAAGAATATAATAAATAAAATTACTAGGAACCATAGCCCTAACAATCTGTTAATTATAGGAGTACTTTAAACATTTAAGCAGTATATCAACAACAAAGTGAAAACAGCCACAATCAAGACATTTATATGTTACATATGTGGTATGGAGAAAAGGCAGGGAAGGGGAGAATAAAGGAGTAAGAGGGAGGACACAGGTTTAAATAGGGTAGTCTTTGAAGCCCTTCCCAAGAACATGAAATTTGAGTAAAGATGTGAAGGTGAGGAATATCTGTAGATAACCTGGGGGAAGAAAATGTTACATAGAGGGAACAGCAAGTAGTATAATGAATGGCCTTAAGCTAGTAGCATACCTGGAATGTTGGATAAGAAGAAAAGAGGCAAGAAAGGACAAAGGTAATAACCACAGGGTTGGGTGCTGCTGGGAGTGGGATGAGGTGTGATTCAAGAATCAAGAGGTAAGTTCTTCCATAAAAATGAGAACTGCTGTTAGAAGTATGCATGGATATGATTATGTACCTAGCATTGATAGCTGTTAGGCTTAAAGACTAGATATGTTAGATTGTGTGAGTGCTTGAAATAGAAAAAGTGGAGGTAATTCTGGGCCTCTTCACTTTTTCTGTTATAGCATTAAAATCTAAGTTAATTTTTCCAATTTAATCTTGGGTCATGGAGCACATGAAAATCTGAAAAAATGCAGTCTGTCTTAGGTACACAGATAAAACACTTCTATAAAAGTGTTTTGTGTTTCTTTTTGTTTTGTTTTGTTTGGTTTTTTTTTAAGACAGAGTCTCACTCTTTTGCCCAGGCTAGAGTGAGTGCCATGGCAACTTGAAAACTATAGAGCACAAATATATTAATATATTGCTTTGTTAGGTCAATTAAAAATACAGTATTTGTGATGTACTATAAAGGTTTATTTACTAGTTTGAATTATGCCAACCCCAGATGTCAAGCTTAATGGTTTAGGTTAATTTTGAGTGAATTTTCTTTTTCCCTCCAAAGTAAGTTGAAATTCAATAAATGGTCAAAATAAGTGCAGTTTTGTATTCTACAAAGCAATTCAGATATTGATGTTAAAAGGCCAGGTGAAAAATACACCATCAATGAGTAATGAATATAGAAAACGAGAAAGGTATTGGATATGCTGGTCTATAAAATAAAAAATAATAGGCCGGGCGCGGTGGCTCATGCCTGTAATCCTAGCACTCTGGGAGGCTGAGGTGGGTGGATCGCTCAAGGTCAGGAGTTCGAAACCAGCCTGAGCAAGAGCGAGACCCCATCTCTACTATAAATAGAAAGAAATTTAATTGGCCAACTAAAAATATATAGAAAAAATTAGCCGGGCATGGTGGCACATGCCTGTAGTCCCAGCTACTTGGGAGGCTGAGGCAGAAGGATTCCTTGAGCCCAAGAGTTTGAGGTTGCTGTGAGCTAGGCTGACACCGTGGCTCTCTAGCCCGAGCAACAGAGTAAGAGTCTGTCTCAAAAAATAATAATAAACGAGAATGGTAGCTGGGTGTTGTGTGTGTGTAGTCCCAGCTAATCAGGAGGCTGAGAAAGGAGGATCGCTTGAGCCCAAGAGTTTGAGGCTGCAGTGAGCTATGATGATGCCATTGCACTCTAGCCTGGACTGGACAGCAGAGCAAGACCTTGTCTCAGAAGGAAACATAAAAGGTCTAAGTAATGTTTAGAAATCAAACACAAATAAATGGAATAAAAGGCTTTGCCAATTTATATTCCCATCAGCAGTATATGAGAGAGGGAGGTCTCTTTTTCATAAACAAAAGATGTTGAAATTTTACTAAAGGAAAACAAGCTTATATGCTCTGAATTATTTATAAACACAGTTACTTCAAAATGACTATCCTACTCTCCCCTAATATGTGAGAACATGGACACATGGGTAATTGAGGCACCAGTTTTAGAATACAGAGGATAAAAAAAAAGAATATAGAGGATGGCTCTAATCACTAATTAGGGAAAATTAAAATTACATATAGAGGTAGAAAAGAGGAGTTGTTTATCATAGTTGCAGTGAAAAAGTTCTGGAGATGGGGTGGTAACCATTACAACAACAATGTAAATGTATTTGATACCACACAACTACACTTACAAGTGGTTAAAATGGTAGATTATATTTTGCTACTATTTTTGTAAAAGTATGTATAGCAAAAAACCTAAAAGAAATCTTATCTAGGTGCTTTGTAACTGTTTCTCTATGGTGTACTCTGCAATTCAAAAGTTGCAAGATGATTAGGTAACCAGTGAGGTAACTTGCTTGCCTTGTGACTGCTGCATCCTTAGTGCCTAAAACAGTGCCTGGCATGGAGTAAGTGTCCAATAAAGATTTAATGTATTAATGAGTGAATGAATGAGGATAGTGTCTTGGGGGAAATGATTGGTAGGGCCCATTAACTAAATTCCCAATCAGAAAGTCTCATGAAATTAATTACAATAATAATTTTTTTTTTTTTTTTTTTTGAGACAGAGTCTCACTCTGTTGCCCGGGCTAGAGTGCCGTGACGTCAGCCTAGCTCACAGCAACCTCACACTCCTGGGCTGAAGCGATCCTTCTGCCTCAGCCTCCCAAGTAGCTGGGACTACAGGCATGTGCCACCATGCCTGGCTAATTTTTTCTATATATATTTAGTTGGCCAATTAATTTCTTTATGTTATTAGTGGAGACAGGGTCTCGCTCTTGCTGAGGCTGGTTTCAAACTGCTGACCTTGAGCAATCCGCCCGCCTCAGCCTCCCAGAGTGCTCAGAGGTAAATCTTAACAGATTTTAAGGAATTATTTAAATTGGGCATTACATAAAAACTGTTTTGTTGTTATTATTGTTGTTTTAACAATAGAGGCCCTAGATAAAAAAGAGCTAAGCATTAATGTATCAAGCCAATAGAAGAAATTTTGTATGGCAGTTGATCTGAATTTAGGTTGCTGATGTATGTTTTATTTGGCCAGATACAGATTTTTTTTCCTTAAACATACAGGAGACTACAGAGACCAACATAAATTAACATCTATGTATTCGCTAAACAGCTATAGCAAATCTTATCATGTTCCCATATTTCCCATTTTTTTCAGAAAAAAAATTTCACATATAGTTGAAGTACCTTCTTGGATTACATATCACTTTCTTCCCAGAAGTAACCATTATTCTGAATTTGGTGTTAGTCCTTCCTAATGCATGTTTTTATATAATTACATATACATTCATAAATAACAGTATTGTTTTGCATGTTTTCAAACTTTATGTAAGTGATGTTCTATTTTGTAACTTGTGTTTTATGAGACTTTTTAAAAATATTTATAGGAAACTGCTGATATTTTACCATTTTTGACCTACAAAAATGGTGGTTTCACATGGTTCAATTGATAACTATAATTATTACTTTTATATACTATAAAATTATATTATTCTGTTGTATGAATACATCCAGTTTAAATTTCTTTATTCTCATGTTGTTGGGCATGTAGATTATTTCCAGTGTTTCATGAATTACAAACAATGCTACATTGAACATTCCTGATTAGGAATCCATGTACCTATATTTAAGGTCTTTGGCAAATTTTTAAAACTGCATGTTATAACCCATTAATGGATTATGAAATCAAGTTAGGGATTAAAATAGAAAAGTATCAGGTTGTATTGTAAACAATAAGGATAAAATGTTTTGTGTAATTTTTATTTCTGTGTGTATGTGTGTGTATGTATGTGGTTAAATTTGAAATGAAGTCCTCTAGGGTCAATTACCCAGAGGTGCAGTTATTGGGCTGAAAGTTTTGGAGGTTATGGGAATTGTTAGCTGTATTGGATATTGTCAAATTGTTCTCCAAATTTATATCATTTTGCATTTTTAGCACCATCATAAGAATTTGCTGTCTCCAAATCATTATGATTCATGGCACTGTCATATTTTTTACATGTTTGCAAATCAGGTGAAATGGTATCACATTTCTTAATTTTTTTTGATTAATTATGAGATTGAGTATGTTTTCAAATGTTGGATGACTATTCAGGTTTCTGTTTTTTGAATTGCTTGTTTTTTTTTTCCCACAGCAAATTTGGTCGTCCTTTGAAATTGATTTTAGGAGTTTATTACATGCTCTGATTATGTCTGTTAAATGAATTGCAAATATCTTCTCCCAGCTGTATGGCTTATCTGTTCACTTTTTCTATGGTTTGTGTTGTCAAATAGAAATGATTATTAAATCTATCACTGTTTTCCTTACTGGTTTGTGTCTTTTGAGTTTTATTTAAGAAATATATTTTATGCTCCAGTGTCATAAAGATTTTCCCATATTTTTTTCTAGAAGTTTGGTTTTTTTAATATTTAGGTCTGATTCTGCCTGGAAAAAAAAGTTGTTCTTTTTTTATGTGATGTGAGCAGAGATCTAATTTAATTTTTTTTTGTATGCATACCCAATTACCACAGCACTGTTAACAGAGTGTTTTAAAATTTTGAATTATAATTCTTTAAGCAGGGCATGGTTTCTTATTCAGCACAATTGCAGCCTTTTTGTCTTTAACTAGACTGCTTCACATGTTCAAGTTTGTGACCTCTGGGCCAGAGTAACATGATTGGTGGAGTACTTGATCCAGAAATAGAACCTAGAGGAGTAGATGGATTGGATACAGAGCATGTATTATAGCACTCACTCAAATGTCATTTCTCTTAATCACTGTTTAAATAGAAATTGGATTGTGGGCAGTTTGAGGATATTATTTAATGTGGAAACAGCTGGGTTTTTTGCATTGCTTGTTAATATCCACAGACCCTGGAAACTAGGTAAGCAGGTGGTTGATTTATAATCTTTATCTAAAAGTTGAGAATATCCCATGTATTTAGTCATCCAGTTGCTGTTACGTATATATTCTAAAGTTTGAGGCTGTTAATTTTAGGGGAATTATGTAAATAAATTTGTGTCTTAATTTTCTGAGTTGTTTGATAGAAAACACTATAAATCCCTTAGTTTAAAAATGAAAACTATTTTTCTTTCCTCTTAGTAGGGTTTTATAATACTTTTAGTTTGAGAAGAGTTGCTGCTGGGGTCTGCAGAGATACATTCTAGGTTTTTCTTTTGTCTTTTTTTCCTATTGCTTTCTTTTCTACTGGTGGTCAGAAGAAGGCCTTGTGATTTAGTGGAATTAAGCAATATTGAGAAAGGTCGTAGATACAAGTTTTATTTTTAGGTTTCTTAGACTTGTAATATTGAGAAAGGTAACTAACCACTTCTTTGGATTCTCTGCAGCATTATTAAAAAAACAAAAAAAACCCTTTGTGTTTTGGAGGGTACTATCCAAGATGAGATGGGGCCCTACATGGTTATTATTTACTAATGGGAAAAAGGTGCTTTACCGTTTTCAAAGTAGTGTTTTCATTTTACCTGAAAGGTTGACTCTACAGGCCAAATATTTTATCTGAAAAGATTTTATTTCTGAAATACTTGAAACAGTGGGTTATGTGGCATTGTATGACTGTACATAATTGTATTCACTATTAAGAGCATTAAAGTTCTGTGGTTTTTTTAACCAAAGTTTAAGGTAAAAAAGGTGTGATTAGTAACTTTTTTCTCTTAGTAGTGAATATTACTCAAAATCCTAGGGGATGAATTCTTTGAAAGGATTATTTAACCAATTCTATTTTAGCAGAAACACTGAAAGAGCACTCTATATTGTTATAGCTAATTATTTGGGTTTTGGTTTAAATCTTTAGTGTCAATTTGCTGCTAATTAACACCTCTACCAAGAGAGGAAAGGACAGAATGGAAAGGAGTGCGAATTAAAAATTTTTAAAAACTTATTTCTCCTTAATTAAAAGTTTGGAAGAGAAGCAAGTTGAAACAGTAGGCAGATTATATAAAAATTTGAGTTATCAGATCTCATTACTATATAGGATGCAGATTGTAAGTTTCTGGGCTACTATGACAAATTGTGCTTATTATTGAAAATTTGTTTATACTGCATATATTTGAAAAGAATTATACCATGACAAAGAGACATACATTTTAATATTTTAGATTCCTTTTTTTAATTGTGGGAAAATACACATAACATACAATTTACTATTTTAACCATTATAAAGTGAACAATTGATTGGCATTAAGTACAGTCATAGTGTGGTACAACCATCACTATTATCTAGTTCCAGAACTTTTTCATCATCACAAACAGAAGCTCTATATGTTTTAAACAATAACTCTCCATTCTTCCCTTCCCCTAGCTCCTGATAACCTGTTACGCTTTGTGACTCTATAAAATAATTTGCCTGTTCTAGGCATCATATAAATGGAGTCATACGGTATTTGTCTTTTGGTGTCTGGCTTATTTTACTTAGTATGGATGTCATAGTGTGTATCAGAATTTCATTTCTGTTTATGCCTGAATATATGAAGACCAAGAGTGGTCCTTTCTGTGGTTGAACACTATTCCATTTTATGGTTATTCCATGTTTGTCCATTCATCTGTTGATAGACTTTTGGGTTGCTTCCACCTTTGGGCTATTGTGAATAGTGCTTCTGTGTAGGTTCTTTTTTTAAATGGCATCTAACTTTATATTCTATTGTAAGGTTTTTCATGATGTGAGCATGTATATGTTAACCCGGATAATAAAATTTAATATAATTTTGGTTATAAAATGTTCAGAATGATTGGAGATTTGATTTTATATTAAACTCTTATGTGGCGGGGCATGATGGCTCACACCTGTAATCCTAGCACTCTGGGAGGCTGAGGCGGGAGGATCGTTTGAGCTCAGGAGTTCAAGACCAGCCTGAGCAAGAGCGAGACCCCGTCTCTACCAAATAAATAGAAAGAGCTTAGCTGGACAACTAAAAAATATGTATATATTAAAAAAAAATTAGCCGAGCATGGTGGCACATGCTTGTAGTCCCAGCTACTCGGGAGGCTGAGGCAGGAGGATCGCTTGAGCCCAGGAGTTTGAGGTTGCTGTGAGCTAGGCTGATGCCACGAAATGCTAGCCGGGGCAACAGAGTGAGACTCTGTCTCAAAACAAACAAACAAACCAAAAAAACTCTTATGAAACTGACATATAATTCATGTTCCTACAAAAGCAAATTCTTAATTTTGACAGTAGTGTTGGGACAGATCTTTAGCTTTTAAAATATGTGACAGACCCGCATTCATCTCCATCATTGCCTTTTCATCGTAGATGTGTAGTACCTTGTCATCAGTCAGGTGGTTGTAATCTAGTAGATGATTTTGTGTTAATTTTACGTTCAATTGTGTGGTATTCAGTAAGAGACCAATAAAAGAAGTGGAGGATACAGCTCATTTCTTCTAAGGTCTTAAAATTCTGAGGCATATATTTCTGCTGTTACCATTGGCCTTTACTTCCTTAACTTCCTAAGTTAATGGCTGGTGATTCCCAGCCCTAATCAATTAGACTGAACTTAGCTGACAATTACATGGATTTCTCCTCCCCTTCTCCCCTGAAATATGTAGTGTAATAATAGAAAGTTGCCACTCAACTTTTGTTTTTAAATTAAGGATAATTTTTAAAAAATCTCAAGTAATGGTCTTCAGTTTTATATAGGTAAAACTAGGTTCTTTTTTTTTCTCTCTGGGGACTAGGCAGCTAATATCGACTTTACTTAGAATCACATTTCATTTTTTTCTCTATAGGAAACTTTAATTTCCTATGTATTAATGGTTACAAATGTATTAATATAACATCAATGTACAAATTTTAAAAAGAAAAAAATTATCTGTTATTCCAGTAGTCCCCAACCTTTTTGGCACCAGGAATGGTTTCTTGGAAGACAATTTTTCCATGGACAGGGTGGCTCGGGAAGCTCTGGCGGTGATGCATGGCTCAGTTCCTAACAGGCCGTGAAATCAGCACTGGGCCTCTGTCTCGGAGTTGGGGACTGCAGCATTAATCCATTACCTGAACCAAGTGTTTTTCACTTTTTGTATTCCTCTTTTCAATTTTAAAATTTTATTTCCTTTTTAAAAAAATTAATAAACTTTATTTTTTTGAGCATTTTTAGGTTTATAGAAAAATTGAATGGACAATTTCCGTATACTCTCCCCCCTCTTAGTACTCCTTCTTACCACCCCCACCAGTTTCCCCATTATTAATATCTTGCATTTGTGTGGTACATATGTTACAATTGATGAGCTGATACTGATCCATTATTATTAATTAAATTCTATAGTTTGAATTAGGGTTCACTCTTTGTGTTGTACATTCTGTGGGTTTTGACATATGTGCGACAGGTATCCACCATTATAGTATCATACAGAATAGGCTAGTTTCACTAGCCTAGAAATCCCATGTTCCACCAATTTATCCCTAAACCTTTGCCAACCACTCATCTTTTTACTGTCTCCCTAGTGTTGCCTTTTCCAAAATGTCATATGGTTGGAATTATACAGTATGTAGTCTTTTCAGACTGACTTCTTTACCTTAGCAGTATACATTAAAGGTTATTCCATGTCTTTTTATGGCTTGATAGCTGATTTCTTTTTATTGCTGAGTAACATGCTATTATATGTATGTATCACAATTTGTTTTATCTGTTCACCTATTAAAGACTATCTTGGTTGTTTCCAAGTTTTGGCAATTATGAATAAAGCTGTTATAAACATTCATGTGCATGTTTTCATGTAGACCTACGTTTTCATGTCATTTGGATAAATTGTATGCCTTTCTAACTTTTGTATTTATGCACATACATTTTTATGTAGTTGTAAAGCTTATTTTTATTTAGTTGTGATAATTTTGTTTTACGTTTTAATGTTAAGATACCACAAATCTTCATACTTTTTAAAAAATATTCCCTAGTATTCTAATGAGAAAATAGATGTACTGTCTGTTTTATCATTCCTCTGTCATTGGTTAATTGCTTCCATTTTCCCCCTATAATAAATACTTTTGTGTATATAGCTTTTCTCTTTTGTATTGCTTTAGGATAAAATTCAAGGAGAAATTTCAAAGAGTAGAATTATTGGGATCAAGACCATTTTAGATAATTCTTGGTATGCACTAGGGTTTCCCTGTTGAATTTACAGTGGAGGTTTGCTGTAGTTTATTTTGTAGTCCTTCCAGATAAAAGTAGCCCCTATTATCTGTGCAATTTTAAGGTAACTTTTCTTTTTAAACTTCTTACTTGTTTCCCTTAAAGTGGTAGGTCGTAAGCCTCCTACTGTTTGTTTTGTTCAAAAATCACTGCTGTGTGGGTCCTCTGTTCTTGATTACTTCAAGACTTTGGAAGTTCTTGCATAGAGATAACATGGGCTTAACTTTCTCTGATTTCAGAGATGCTTCCTCATGTAGGTGAAGAAACCGGGGCTTCCCTTGAGATAGCATGCTCCTAGATATAGCCCCGACAGCAATGTGAAGCAATGTGACTTTTTTTTTTTTTCCTTCCGAAAATTTTATTGGGGGAAAACTACAAAACATTTACAGTACAATGTTTACAGTCACAATTTGTAGTGAGCTGATTTCCCAAAATATATTACCACTCAAGTTGACTTATCTTGTTACATTCAA
>CAUYRT010061680.1:0-10323 GCA_963574885.1 Lepilemur ruficaudatus | reverse complement strand
AACCAAGGACAGCTGTGGCAAAGCCATCAATGGCTGTGCCAGCAGCAAGGAAATAAGTCTTGTTATGTTTTAGGAATTTGTTCTACAGGGTATGCAACCACAGCCTACGTGGAACACCCTCAAGAACCACACTCTGAGGATACCAAGGGTAGAAAAATCACAGTGCAAAACCTAGTTTACTTCACCCTACCCTTTCACAGTCCCATGCTGTACTAGTTTCTCTAAAAAGTAGTTTTCTGAGGTCCTGTGTCCAGTCTTTCAATGTATGAACACTAAGACCAAGCAGGTCAATGTGACTAAAGTGAGGACTTTTTCCTAACAACTCAGAGAAAGAAAAGAGATGCTTACAGAAACCATGTCTCTAGTACATGTCCTATTGATTATGGGCAATGAAAAATAAGGATAATACTGTGGTTTGAGTAATGAAGATATTTTTATATTTGTGAATGATTCTGTTTTGTTTTTTAAAATTTCAATAGATTAAGGGGGTATAGGTGTTTTTTGTTGCATGGGTGAATTGTATAATGCTAAAGTCAGGGATTTAGTGTACCCATCACCAGAATAGTGTACCTTGTACCTGATAGGTAAATATTTATCCCACACCCCACTCCCACCCTTCACCCTTCGTAGTTTCCAATGTCCATTACACCACTTTATGACCATATATACCAATCATTTAGCTCCCATTTATGAGTGAGAATATGTAGTGTTTGTTTTTCTATTCCTGAGGCACTTCACTTAGTGCCTTTGTTTCCAGTTCCATCTAAGTTGCTGCAAAAAACAATTCATTCCATTTGATGGCTTAAATATAAAACCTGAAACCAGAAAAATTATAGAGGAAAACGCAGAAAAACTCTTTTGGACATTGGCCTAGGCAAAGAAATTATAACTAAGACCCCAAAAGCAAATACAGCAATAACAAAAATAAATAAAGGGGACTTGATTAAATTAAAAGGCATTAGTTGTGAGCATTAATAAAAGAGAAGACAACACAGCTCAGGTGAATTCCTCCAGCTAGGAGAAAATGAGTGGAGTAAAGGGAAGGTCATCCCACCACAATATACTTAGAGACAGGTAGCCTGTTTGAACATGCTTTGAATTTCCTTATTCTTGCAGCCATTTCACATCACCACATTTGATAAAAAGTCATCAGTGTCCACCTCATTCACCTTATTTCAGAGACATTCCATGTAGACTCAGAACTCCTAACAGCAGTGTCTGGGTTCCAGCCACAGGTTTTCTGAGAAGCTGTCTTTCTAAATTCAGAAACAATTGTCAGACCCAATGAACAAAACCAATTCCCCATCTGGCTGTCGTCTCTACTGCATTTGGCCCGATTGTCTAATCTCACCCCCTCTTCTCAGAAATGGTCTTCTCCCACGGCTCTTTAAATTGATCTCTGTCTACCTCTCTCTCACTCTCATTTTCACTCTTATCACATGGTTCTTCATTTCTGTCCTTCTTAGCATCTCAGCTCAGTATTCCTGTCCACAGACTCCACAAGGCCTGTAGCATTTCTTCTGTCCTGTGTCATTAACTCACTTGTGGTCCTGGCATGCCATGAGGACCCCAGATCTACGTGACCATTTGACCTAGTGTACTGTATGGCCAGGCAGAGTTATTGACCATATCTCTCAAGGTAAATGTCTGAGACAGAGAATCTGATTGGTCACAATCAAATGAAAAGTTGGACTGGCTGAGGGCCAGGTATCTCTCTGTTCTAATCGGTTTTGGGTGGTGGTGGGCATGCTGCTTGCTCACTTAGAAGGTGCTGTAGGCAGCACTGGGCAAAGGTTGATTGACTGTCAGTACACGGCATGAGCTCTTCACCCTTTGCCCCTAACCCATCACTCCCATAATCCATTATTTATCCCTTGTTAGTACCTTACCCTCCCCGTCAATCGTTTGCTATATTCATAATGGAAGTTTTGCCATCTTTGCCTTAATTTTTTATGCCTTTGCAGATGTCATTTTCTCTGTCTGAAATGTCCTTTATTGCTTTTTGTCTGCAAAATTTATCTTTAAGACTCAACTTCACCCTCTCTGGGATAACTTTTCCTACTTTTATAAACACTGTTTCTCATCTCTAAGTTCCCATTCACCTTTACGCTTACTTTCATTTTGATACTTATTGTACCCTATGGATGCTGGTTATTACTATATTTGTCTTCCCTAATAGGATGCATGTTCCTTAAGGCAAATGTCTACCTCTTAGTCATCATAGCGACTTTGCCAGTGCCTAGGGCTATGTCAGGAATGCAGAGAAGGGATTCAATAAAGGTTTTCGGAAAGAATTCATGCATAAGTGAATGAGGAGTTTGAAGTGCAGCTAGAAATAGTAAATCAGGGATTAGGAAAAAAGGAAGAAAGGCAATGAGTGATAGGACTCAGTCTACATGCAATAGTTCTTCTCTCAGGAGTCTCTTTACCAAACACCTGTGCTAGGCTAATTTTTCCTGCTTCCATTTGTTTTCTATAAAAGGTAGGGCCACGTTTATGGGGAAGGAAATTGATACTGTAGCTCATATACCATGAATCACATTAATATTAACTTCTCTTCTATAAAATAAAAAAAGTTAGATATAGATTTTCTTAATCTTAATATCCCGGAAAAATTCTTAACATAGTGAAAATTCTAAACATAGCAAAACTTGAAATTGGTCAGCACTACTAAATCTTTCTAACTTGTATTCATCTGGGATAAGAGTAGGTCAGAAAAGTTTCTTTTACAGAAAATGTAAAATGACACATTTTTTAAATAAAGAAGTATTTCAGTTATTTGTTGTTGCATAATAAACTTCCCCAAAACTAAATGGCCTAAAACAACAACTTTTATTACATCTCAAGGTTTTATCTACCCCAAATTCAAGCAAGCCTCAACTGTGTGACTCTTCTGCTCCATGAAGCATTGACTGTGGTCACTTGTGATATTTAGCTAGAAGATGAGCTGCTCTAGAGGGTTCAAAACAGCTTTTTTTTTTCACATGCCTGGGGTCTGGCTAAAGATGGTTGGGAGGTTAGACTCAACTGGACTTCTCTCCCTCCCCAGGTAGTCTCAGGACCTCTTTAGCACTGAGGTTGAACTTCATATATGGTGGCTCTGGCCTCCAAGTGCCCAAGGCAAAAGCTGCTATACTCCTAAAGATTAGGACCAGAACTGATGTAGTGTTAATCTTGCTGTACTATGTTGGTCAACGCAGTTACAGGGAGGCCTAGATTCAACGATGTGGAGGAGTAGACTTTATCTCTTGATGTGGGAGTAACATGTAATACAGGCAGAGAAGAAATGAAGGCAGTTATCTCTGGAACAGCTATCACAGAAATGTAATTTTATTAATATTAAGGAGATAGAGTAATTTGATTCAGGTTTAAATCAATCAACAAATAGTTATTGAATGTTTTGTGTGTGTCTTAGTCTCTGCTCAGTTCTATTTTATCTGCCTTAAAGTCCTTAAAAGGCCTGTTTTCATGAATACATGCCATTGCTGATGACACTTTTTGAAAAAACTATCTCGGTTAGAGCCGTAGAAAGGAGTTGGGTCTTAGAGGAGGGAAAGGCCCCATTCTAGCTACCTGTGTAACTTTGAGTAGTTTAGCAGATATACACAGGTTTCTGTTTATCTGCAAAATTTATTTAAATAATCTTTATTTAGTACCTACTCTATATCTGTACTATTATAAGCACTGATAATACAAAGAAACACAAGACTATTTATGTCCTCAACAAACTCTCAAGGAAAGGGGCACATTCAAACATAATAATGATGAACAGTGATGCAACAGTTGAACACTGACCACTAAGGTCTCTTTCATGTCTAAAGTTATGTGACTCTGTAAGTTTTAATTAGCTCATAAATACTTCATGTGTAAATGAATGTCTTTGAAGAACTTACTTAAGGATTTAAAATATGCATCTGTACAATTTGTTTATATTATTAATTTGTAATTGACTGCATTTTAATCTGTTCTTACAGAGTCATAAAATGGTGGAACTGAAAGTAACTGGGAAGACATCCACTTCAATCCCTTCTTTAAGAGACAAGAAAACTGGGACACAGAGAGACTAACGGACTTGCTTACATCACACAGCTTGTTACTAGCAAAGCAGGCCAGGCCAGCATATTCTGCATTTTACAGATATGCCCGCCTATAAAGACATTTTAGTGTAGCCTCACTCTGTCCACTGATATGCTATAACCTAGAGCCCTGTAATTATTAATGCATTTGATTTACCTTCTGCATAATTATTGTGCTGTTCTGATGAAGAGAAATTTAATCTCTCTGCTTTATAACTTTCGGAAATTATGTTGTATATGTCGACACATACTTCTTTGGCCATGGAGGAAGGTCTCTAACTATACATACAGTAGGACATCCCACCATAAATTCTGTTTTCATATGCTCTGTAATTGGTAACTAGAGATTAGTAGTATTCCATGGGGTGTGTGTGTGCGTATGTGCATGTGAGTGTGTGTGTATGTGATATTGAGCATTTTTATCCACTCATCCCTTGATGGGCACTTAAATTGATTCCATATCTTTGCTACTGTGAATTGTGTTGCAATAAACATTTGGGTGCAGGTATTTTTTTGTAAAATGACTTCATTTCCTTTGAGTAGATACCCAGAAGTGGGATTTCTGGATCAAATGGTAGATCTACGTTTAATTCTTTAAGGAATCTTCATACTGTTTTCCTTAGAGGTTGTACTAATTTACAGTCCCACCAACAGTGTGTAAATATTCCCTTTTCATTGCATCTACTCCAACATCTATTGTTTTTTTTATCTTTCAATAATGGTCATTTTACAGAGGTAAAGTGGTATTTCATTGTGGTGTTAATTTGCATTTCCCTGGTAAATAGTGATGTTGAACATTTTTTCATAAGTTTTTTGAATAGTTGTCTATCTTCTTTTAAAAATATCTGTTTATGTTTTTTGCCTACTTTTGGGGATTATTTGGGGTTTTTTAATGGCATTATTTGATTTTTTTTGCTGACTTGAGTTCTTTGTATATTCTGTATATTAGTCCTTTGTAGGATGTATAGTTTGTGAATATTCTATCCCATTCTGTAGGTTGTCTAATCTGTTGATTATTTCCTTTGTTGTGCAGAAACTTTTTAATTTAATTGTCTCATTTATTTAATTTTTTCATTGCTGTATTTGCTTTTGGGGTCTTAGTTATAAATTTTTTGCCTAGGAAGTGTTTTTCCTACATTTTCTTCTAGAATGTTTATGGTTTCAGGTCTTATATTTAAGTCATCAAAAGGAATGAAATATCTTTTGCCACAACTTAGTGAAACTGGAGACCATTATCCTAAGTGAAGGGTCTCAGGAATGGAAAAACAAATACCACGTTGTCACTTATAAGTGGGAGCTAAATGATTGGTATACATGGTCATAAAGTGGTGTAATGGACATTGGAAACTAAGAAGGGGGAAAGGTGGGATGGTGGTGAGGGATAAAAATTTACCTACCATGTACAATGCACACTATTCTGGTGATGGGTACACTAAAATCCCTGACTTCAGTATTATACAATTCACCCATGAAACAAAATGCACTTGTACCCCCTTAAGCTATTGAAATTTCAAAAAAGAAAACACAATTGTTCACAAATATAAAAATATCTTCATTACTCAAACCACAGTATCATCCTTATTTTTCATTACCCATAATCAACAGGAGATATATAGAGACATGATTTCTATAAGTGTCTCTTTTCTTTCTCTGAGCTGTCAGGGAGAATAATAGATTTCTAGAATGTTAGTACTGGGATGGATCTTAGAATACCTCTAAGTTGATCTCCATGTTTTACAGATATGAAAGCTGAAGCTAAAGGGCTAGCAGGTTTTTTATAAGGTCCCGTAGACAGTCACCTGATCTTAAATCAGATTCTAGAATTTTTATTCCCAAGCAGTGCCTATGTCAAAATGAAAGAGCTTTTCTATAGCATCCTATGAAAACTGTATTCTCATTTTGGATGAATGCATGAAAGTAATTAAAGTTATTCTCCCTGAAGAGAAGAAGTGCTAGTATTTGCTATATATCAGATTCCAAAATTCCTCTGGTCCTCTCATTTTCAACAATATTTTCTTCACAAGTGATTCAATTAGTTAATATAGATATGCACTGGATAATAGGTAAACATTCCATTGTCTTAAGAAGAGTAAGACAAAGGGATGAGATTTCCATGTTTGCCTCAATAATTTATTCTTGATATCAAAACGGTTTGCTATGAAAATTCCTTAAGCCACTGTTTTCTACCCACAGATGGCTTCCTCAAATTTTCCCAAATTAAGGAATTTTTGACATTATATTTTAAGGATAAATATTTGTGCAAGCCAGATCTTCCTTTAACTTCAGCCAAAACTAGTATAGACATACAATAAACCAGAGCAGAAACTAGTAGGAGATACCCACTCCTTGAAGCAGGTGTGACTATACTTGTGCTCAGTAGTAGTAGAGATACTTTGTGCTGCATCTCTTCATTTAGCCCTAAGAGACCATCAGATCTCTCTGTCTAAATCTTCTTCTTTTGTTCACTTTTTTCTCTAAACATCTACTCCTTATCTTACTATGGTCTTTCTCATATTTTCTTTCTTGTAGGTATCAGTACAAATCTATTCAAAGACAGAAAAATTTTCAGGTATCACAAATGTTTACATCATATAAACAAATTACTAAGAGAAAAGGTGAATATTTTACTTTTACTCTCAATGTATTGATGTTATATAGACATAGCCTGAACTCTACCTGTATTTTGAGTTGGATGGGAATCTTTTTGTCATTTAAAACGTAGGCTCCCAGTCTGTACAGCTGATCTCTTTTGACTTAATTATGAAGAAAACACCTATGCCTTTTAAAAAAAAAATCTCGATTCTGAGTCTTAGAAATCCTATTGGATGAAATCTGATCATTGGGGCACAAACCCCTGTGGCTATCATTCACTCTTTTCCTCTGTTACCCAGATAGCCTAACGTCACATCTTTAAGACAGCTTTTAAAAGATTAGAGAGTGAAAAAAAAAGCTAGCCTCAGGAACTTAGGCAAGCAGAGGTCAGACTTTCCCTTTGGGGCAGGCTAAAAAATCTCCATTTGTTTATGGCAGCAGGCTTAATAAGAAGAAAGCTATTAATTAAATAAACAAAATATTTGCATTTTGATCAGAGGAGGCAATATAAACAGCAGCACATTAGCTAATTCCTAGCCCTTTCCAGGATAGAATTACATATTTTCTAAAGAGTTGGTTTGGTTCACCCTACCATGGGCATTTCCTGAGAAGGAACTTCAAATTGTATGCTCCTGAATTATGAAGCTCATCTAGAATTTTGTCTTAACCTGAGAGCCTAAAGTTTACTGTAATATTTTGGTTACATCCTATTCTTCCACAGTAACATGAGGAGAGACTAACAGACAGAACTATGTCATTCTCTAGGTTTTAGGAGGTACACAACCTAGAACAGTTCTCTTGGCCTTTTCTTAAATGAGTTTTCTTGCTGGATCTCACATTCCACAGTGTCTCAGCACCAGCCCAGGTAGGTCAGGACCACCACACTCTGGTGCCTGTCTTCTCTTCACTGCACTTTACATGGTAGAGATAGATGATACAAAAAGCCCTGGATGCTGTTCTTTTTCTAGCATCTGGTCCCTAGCACAGCTGTGGTACCTCATTGGACTCTGGCCTAATGGTTTTTATGGAGTCAAATAATTATTCACAGGACTTATCTTCATTGAACACATGCTAGGGAGAAAAATAATAGCAGGATACAGGAAACATTATCTGCCTTGGATTCAAAATTGGCTTCCAACTATTGGATTCTGTTTTATGTTATGAAAGGGAAATAAACAGCCTGCTTTTTTGTTGCTATGAGTGCTTTTGCTGAACCCTTACCCCATAACTTCACAATCACACATCAGAAAAACGGGTATTTCAGCTGATTTCGGGTGATGGGTGTGGATAATAGAGCCATCTATATTGTTTCTGTTGGACTTTGTTGAGACCAATGGCACCTATTTGTGCCATGGTATTGAGCGAGAGGAGTGGAATCTGTATTTGCACCTATGTGCTCTGGTTTCAAGTGACCTTTGTGAAAACATAGGAATGTTGCCTGGAAGAGTGGCACACACACTGGGTCCCCCAGTAGGCACTTAACCAGGTTTGATTGAGATTAAGTAGCCTGAATCCAAAGCCATAAAGAGAAGCAAGATTTATGGCAGAGGAAGAAACTAAGATTTCTTAGAAGTTCAGATCTTTGTATGTTGTACAAATAAGGACACCATCCACTCGGGGACTGTCACAAATGACATTAGAAAGAGTAAACATTGTTTAGATAAATTACTTAAAAATTTTACTTAGAACTTTTTTAAAAAGTCAAATAATCCTAAAAGCAGCAAACCTTTTTCAGTCAATTTATCTTAAGGTTTTTCTTTTAAAATTTTTTATTTCAATGTATTTAAAGGGTACAAGTTGAGTTTCATCACATGTATATGTTATACAGTGGTAAAGTCTGGGATTTTAGTGTGCCCATCACCTGAATAGTGTCTATTGTACCCCATAGGTAATTTTTCATCTCTCACCTCCCTCCAAGTTTTGATTCATCCTTCTCAAAGGGAACAGTGGGACAATCAGCCTATAAATTACAGCACATGGTCACTTATTCCATTGATCACCATAAGAACATGGTAAATGTTGGGGAGCCACCTCCATGAAATAGCCTCCTGCTCCATGGTTTATGTTCCATTTCGGTTTCTTTATACCCTTGTTGAGGACTTCCTGTCTCAATCCAATCCCAATTACAAAAACCATTGAGTTATGTACTCTAGCAAGTCATATTGCAGTAACTTTCTTCCCTAGGTTGTAGCCAAGAAAAGATGAAAACACTTTAGCCAAAATAAAAAATAAAACTTGTTATTTTACTGCATGATTTCTGAGTAGAGAAACAAGTACATAGAAAATCCCTCTGTCTAAAGGAAGTCTTTTCAGATAGTGGGTAAAATTAATTTGTTTTGCAGCCTACACTTTGTATGGGATGTTCAAACATATTCACTGGTTAATTAAATCTTTTCATAACATTGTCATGCTTGTTTTCACAGTGACACCAAATAGCAGTCAAATATGAAGTTCTGTCATAACCAAATGGATCACAGTATATGGAAAAGCAAAATATCTAATCTCAATTTTTCTAAATCAAAAAATACCTCCCAATTTTTACTAAGACTGGAAAAACAAGAAAAGGCTGAATTTCACCCCAAAATTGGGAAATGAATTACATAGGCTCTATCTATACATATGTACCAAACATGGTCTTCTAAATCATTCCAGGAATCACATACTTCCTGCTTACTATGTGTGCCTAGAGAACCTCAAAGAGAGTGATGTAGTGGAATTGAGGGTCCTTCCTGTGGAGGCAAGAAGCAGGAAGCAGGTTGAATGAGAAGGCAGAACAGTTTCAGATGGTAAATTCCTCCCTGATCTTCGCACCACAAATCCGAGCTTCTGCTCCATTTTAAATTACTTTAAGCAGTTTCTACCATCTTGAAGTATGACATTAGACTTTATAAATTGTCTGTTTGCTATGATGTTCTTCTTTATTTTGTGTTTGTACTTTCCCTGTCTTTCCTGCCTACCTTAATCCTTAATTCCAGTTTTGTGAAACATACTTTTAAAAAAGTGGACTTTGAGAAGAAGGAAGAAAGGAAGGGAAGAAGGAAGGAAGGGGGGAGAGAGAGACAGCAAAAACAAAGAGAAAGAAAAAATACTCTTGCTCTTGTTCAGCCAGAGATGCCAAATAACCCTCAATTTCAGTGAGACATTCTGGCTTAATGAAGAGCTGTCATATCATAATGCCAATAGTACCCCTACTAAGAACTGATGGTGTCCCTATTCTTAATAGGAATGACATATGGAAGATATTAGAAAAATATAATGGATAATTTTCTTCTTTTTTTTTAACAGTGTAACCTCATGCCAATAAAATAAACTGAGAAACATAAATCTCTCCACATTCATGCCAGCATTTGTTATTTTGGGACTTTTCGATAGAGGCCATTCTCACTGGAGTTAGGTGCTATCTCATTGTAGTTTTGATTTGCATTTCGCTAATGATTAGAGATGTTGAGCACTTTTTTATATGTTTGTTGGCCATTATTTCGTCTTCTTTTGAAAAGTTTCTGTTCATGCCTTTTGTCCATTTATTGATGGGGTTGTTTGATTTTTTCTTGTTGATTTTCTTAAGTTCTAGGAAAAAATACATTCTATAATAAAGACATCTGCACTCAAATGTTTATAGCAGCACAATTTATAATTGCAAAGATGTGGAAACAAC